>JAVJIF010007402.1:0-226954 GCA_038442645.1 Agave tequilana | reverse complement strand
CCTGTAACGCCCCGATCCCGGCGATACGGGGTCGTCACTGCAACGTATATACGTAAGTCCGAAGTACCTTCCCGTATATACGCTAAGCATCAGTACAGACAAGAATCAGAGTACGGAAGCAAATGGTGCATTATACATTCCAACACATATATATATATATACAATTACAGAGTTATCACCAGAGGTGATGAATATTACAATAATAATACATCACAGATATGCGCAAATGCGAGAGTACAAGAGATATACATATGTGAATGGTACAAAAGGGAGCTCACATACAGGTATACAAGGAAAAGTACAAGAGTAAATAGAAAAAGGGCACTCACGAGTTTGCTAAGAGGAAACTCGAGAGGCATACAGGGGCCTGGAAGGATGTGGCTCGACGGTCGGCTGGAGATCCACGCTACCGCTGCGCCACTCCGAGCAGCAACAGGAAAAATCCACTCGCTCCAAGCTCCGAAACCTGGACATGAGAATCCAGGGAGTCAGTGAAACTCCCCAGGCGAGTAGGAATATGGATGCCAGGTGGCGAGTCAGGAGGAGCACAGGTGTCAAGTACAGAAGACAGGAGGGTTAGAACACAAATGAAGTATATAAGAAATGATATCAAGTAGGAAATACTCAGGAGGCAGATAGGTTAGGGCAGGCATGAACAGGCATGGCATAATAATCATAAAACTGGAAATCCAAATAAAAACCAATACAACAAATATGGTAAGGCACATCACAGATTCATAGCCGTTTAAGTTGCAGGCTTTAGTATGCGTCCCATTCCACATACCTCTACTTACAACTTAAAGAGCCGATTATTATGACACTTTATTATTACTCGTCTTACCCTGATATCTAGCTATGTGAACTAGCGTCCCAACGCACATAGATCCATATCCGAGTAAAACAAGGTTGTTATTGGAAACTAGCGGGGGTATCAACGAACTATGTTACAGTGGGTCCCGTGCATGCCCGGGACCACGGTCCAGGATTATTCCGTTGCATGGAAACGGAAAGCCAGCCGCAAGGCTAAACAGGAGGGACTTATGTATGCCCTTTCATAACAGGAATAAGGGAGCCAGCTCTCCCCTCGGTCCCCTGGAGGCCCTCAGGTCAGACCGGAAACATGATTGTACAATATACCTAATGCCACTGTAAACACGAACACATATCGATATCCGCATGTTTCCCCCGACCCAATACAAGTTGGTACTTTTTAAGGTTCAATAGTTTAATCATCACTTTACGGGAAAACAGGAGATGGACATGATCAGGAATCAGGAGTACATAAGTACTATATAGTCAGGTCACTGCATATAAAGCAGGAATACAAGTCACTGATCATGATACAGGATAATAAAGTAAGGTTCCCGTAAAGGTGATAATCACAAGTCAAGTATATCATGCTGGGTGTCAAGTGATAGCATGACAGGGTGGTGATAATTAGTAAACAACCAAGCATATCAAAGGATTGATAATAGTCGGGTAAAGTCATGGCAAGAGAGATGATAATAGTCAGGGCAAGTCATAGCATAACTAAAGGGTCTTGCCAAATAGTAGCATGGCAGGTGGTCAGGTGATAACACACTAGATGGTCAGGTGATATACATGTGTTAAATAAAAGCATGCAACTGACTAGTCTGAGGGAATGGTATGGCAAGGTAACATAAAAGTAACCCAAAGTACAACGACCACGAAGGGTCGGCCACTCTTAGTATATGATGAAGAAACAAGCAATCATAAGCAAGGTACAAGCACAAGATGAAGTTACCATAATACAAGCAATTGTAGTGCAATACATGAATATGAAAATAAGAAGCGAAATACTTATCGTCCCGGCGAAACGGGAAACTCAAATAGAGATAAGAGAAGAGCGAGACTACTCGCCTAAATCACCAATATGCCAAAAGATCCAAAATCTACGGAATTCGGGATGCGCCATAACCTGTGATATAAATATGTAGAGTGAAGAGGAGAGAGAAAGAGAGGAGGGAAGATGATGTTTGTCAATAGACAAGTCAAGCAATACCAATATATGATGCAAGTCTAGAGGATAGGGTTCATATTCAAGAAAGAAATCAACTATGACAAACAGCTAAAGTTAGTCGACTAGGGTGGAAGAGTAGTCGACTAATAGAGGGGTTAGTCGATTAACAGTCTGGTATAGTCGACTAAAACTGGGTTCCAGAGAGTTGATATTCTGATTCAGGAAAAGTTAGTCGACTAGGGTGGAAGGGTAGTCGACTAACAGACATCTTAAGTCGACTAACAGTCAAGTCAAGTCGACTAATACTGAGTAACAGAGAGTTGGGTTTCTGATTCAGGAAAGGTTAGTCGACTAGGGTCAAGGGAGTAGTCGACTAATCGAGGTTTCTAGTCGACTAATAAATAACCTAAGTCGACTAAAACTGTGCTCCAGAAAAGGTTACGTTTCAGCTAGGGTTTTCTAGTCGACTAATCTATAGGTCTAGTTGACTAATCGTCTGGAAACAGCAAACAGAACAGATTTCTATGGTTGTGTGTTTGATAATCAAATGGCATGATTTGAAGACCTAAGTATACATGATATGAAAATACAAGTATCCTAAGAATTAATCAAGGCTTGGTGAAGAAGAACACTTACCTAAAGGAGTACAAGGTGATGGAGTGATGGTGGTAGTGATGGAAGTTGATGATGAAGAAGAAGTTGGGGTTTTGGTAGAGTTGATGACCTTGGTGGTGTTTCCCATGGAGATGAAGGAGGAGGAAGATGAAGGGAAGAGGTTGGAGTAGTTGTGGTGGTGGAGATGAAGGAGATGGAGGTGGCTAGGGTTTGGCTCTTGGTGAAGAGAAAATGAAAAAGGGAAATGAAATGTAAAGGAAAAGTATTTATAGGTTTTAGGTTTTGTGAAGGAGGTGCAAATAAAGTAGAAGAGAGGGGGGTTTTTGTAAAGTGGAGGAGGGGATGAGTGTCCCTCTTTTGGCCACTTGGCCGGCCAAGGAAGAGAGAGAAAAAGAGGGCATTTAATGAGGAAGTTGGTGGAAGAAAAATGGAATTTGGAATTTTGGAAAATTGGAAAAGTGTGTGGCTTGGGAAGGAAGGAAGAGAATTAAAGGAAAAGGAAAAAGGAAAAGAAATTAGAAAAGAGAAGATATTTTCTTGGGAAAGAAGATGAAAATAATGGAAGTGGCGGATTCCCGGGATTCGGTTGCGGATGCAGAAATCTTTCGGGAAAATACCGGAATCGTCCGAAATTCAAGTATCCCGGAACGACCCGAAATAATTACCAAAAATCAAGAATATAATACTAAGTATCATAGTGAAATCCGTTTTAAGAAATACTTCATAGTTTTAAAACTAAAAATCCCGGAATCAGTTATCTACCGACTCTGTTGGAATTTTCATAAATTCATAAAATCCTCAGAAAAAGTATTTAGATAGAAATATAATTCTAAGAAATAAAGTCTAAAGGACCTTCTAGAAATTCCTAGCTGTTTGTGAAATAAAAATCCTGGAATCGATCAGCGGCACTGGTCGACACCGGTTTTGAAGATATTTAATTAAATTCAGGAAAATTCCAGAAAATCATATAAAATATATAATATTGGAAAATGATATTTGAAACAGAAATCGATCAAATCAGAATACCGGAAAGACCAAATCGAGTAATACACTAGGATCGGGCCTTCGTTCAGACTAGGGCTGACTCCAAGACCACAAATCCAAATCCAAGACAAACAACCACATAAGGAATTCATAATACAGAATAATTACAGGAAGTAAATCGAAAAAATACGATCGAAAATCTGAATACGCAACTAAGTACGTATTCTGGGAACGGGGTATTACAAAACCGAAACCAATAAACTTTTGACTTATATGTGTGTGAACTTGAGCATATCAAGATTAATCAATCTTTACACATGATCTAAAACAAAACTAAGCAAACCTAGACTAAGGTCTTCTTGTAGAACTCCTTCTTCAAGACGACTCGACCCAAATGAGCTTGACTCCATCCGAGTGCTAAATGCGATCTTGAATCATCATGTGTTAGCTCCAAAACTTGACTTTGAATCCTTTATTGAAGCTAAGCACCTACTAAGATCTTAATTAATATCTGAAACTTATTAAACATAATATCATTAGTAAACTAACCTTCATGAGTTAGTCATCATCAAAACTAAGGTGAAAGGCCTCTGGGTCAACATTTTATATTTTCATAGGCCTTATTTCTCAACTCCTCAAAATAGAAATTTGCAATTTTCGAAGATCATCGGCCTTGTCTAGATTAAAATTTAGTTACTTTATTGCCCACAAGGCCCGGTGCTCTAACACAACATGTATGTGGCAAGCCTTTTCAAAGACTAAGCTATAAGGAGACATCCCTAGAATAGTTTTGAAAGCGGTCATATAGGCCCACATGGCATCTACCAGTTTGGTGGACCAATCTTTCCGGTTTTGGTTCACTGTCTTCTCCAAAATAAGTTTAATTTCTCTATTGGAGACCTCTACCTGCCCACTGGTTTGAGGATGATAAGGTGTGAACAATTTATGTGTTATGACATATTTTTGCATAAGAGCTTCAAAAGATCTATTGCAGAAATGAGTACCATTATCACTAATGATGGCTTAAGGGGTGCCAAAGCGTGAGAAAATGTTCTCTTTCAAGAACTTGACAATAACTTTATTGTCATTAGTCTTTCTAGGAATGGCCTACCCATTTGACACATAGTCCACATCTACCAATATATATTGGTTTTCAAATGAGCTAGGAAAAAGACTCATAAAGTCAATACTCCAAACGTCAAAAAGTTCTACTTTTAGAATTAGATTGAGGGGTATCATATTTTATTTCGAGATCCTTCCTACCATTTGACATCTAGGGTACATCTTGTAAAATTCAAAGGCATCTTTAATAAGGTGGGCTAATAAAACCCACTTTATAACACTTTTTAGGCGGTTTTACGGTGACCAAAGTGTCCACCGCATGCACGTTTGTGACAAAAGGAGATAACACTCCTGATTTTCTCATTGGGAATACATCTCCTAATGATTTGGTTGGAATAGTAAATGAAAAGATATAGTTCCTCCTAAAAGAAATACCAGACTTGAGATAAGAACCAATAGACATCTTGTTTTGACCAATGAAATGGAGTTTGGTTTATGACTAAGTAGATCGCTATGTCAGCAAACCAAGATTTTCTAAAGTCAACTAAGAGTTGTTTATCAGGAAAGTCATCATTAATAGGCAATTCATTATGAGCGGCATTGGGGATACGAAAGAGATGGTCGGTGATAACATTTTCTATGCCTTTTTGTCTCCTTTTTTGTCTTGAATGAATCTCCGTAGATGGAGAAATCATTCATGAAAATTTCTAGGAACCGTTCTACCACATCGGAAAATAGACTAAGCATGAAACGTTGAAATATTGTGGGGGTGTTGCACAAACTGAAATTCGACGATAGGCAAAGGTCCAAATAGACATTTAAACGCAGTCTTCTCTTGGTTCTCTGGAGCTATAGGAATCTGATTGTACCCCAAGTATCCGTCCAAGAAACAATAATACTCGTAGCCAGCTAGACATTCAAGCATTTGATCAATAAACGAAAGAGAGAAATGGTCGTTACGAGTGGCAGCATTTAACTTTCTGTAGTTAATACAAACCCAAATCTTGGTGGGGAGTCAAGTTTGGACCAACTCTTTATTCTCGTTTTCCACCATGGTGAAACCAGATTTCTTCGAAACTGTGTAGACAGGACTGACCCATTGGCTATTAGAAATAGGATAGATAATCCCATTGTCTAGGAGTTTCAAGATGTTGGCATGAACAGCCTCTTGCATTATAGGGTTTAACCACACTGTGGGTCCCTCTTTGCTAACGCCTCTTCATTTAAATGAATGTGATGTTGAACTATCGTTGGACTCAACCCCTTGATGTCAGTCATAGTCCAACCTATGGCTTCTTTATGCTTCCTAAGAACTGTTACAACGCTTTCTTCTTACTCAGTAGTCAGATGGGACACGATTATGACTAGAAGAGTCTCTTATCCATCTAAGTAGACGTCTTGAGATGCTTAGAAAAGACTTTCAATTTTATGGAAGGGGAAGATTCAATGGAAGGAGGAGTCAAGTTTTTTTGCTTTGGACTTGGTGAAATCGGGCTTGATGCCCAATTCACAGTAGACTCGACAATCTGATCAAGGTTGAAATCTTCAGATACCAATTCAAATTCGCACTCAGTTTCTAGCTCATCTCATCATTGTGCTCACTCGTTAAGTTCTTAATGAGGTTTACCTCAAACATTTGATCTTATATCACGGGGTTACTTTCCTAGACTGAAAACATTGACTTCTCTAGTCATGTCTCCAAAGATTAATCTCATGGTTCTATTCCAATAATTGATAATTGCTTGGCAGTATCAAGGAACGGACGCCTTAGGATAACAGGAATTTGAGACCTAGGATTGGACACAGGTTGTGTCTCAAGAATAATGAAATCAATGAGATAGATGAACTTCCTGACCCAGATATGGACATCCGTAATTATCCACTAAGAAACTTTAATTTAGCTAATTGTAAGGTGACTCGGGTTGGACGAAGCACGCCCAACCCAAGTTGTTGGTAAACGGAGAAGGGAAGCAAGTTAATAGTTGCTCCCAAATCAAGGAGTGTGCGACTAATTTCAGTTTGTCCTATTGTGGAAGCAGTTGTAGGATAACACGGATTCTTGTACTTGACAGGAATCAGACCAAAGAGTAGCTCACTAATATTAGTGGCTAAGAAGACTTTTTTGAGTATATTAGTCTTTCTCTTCTTGATGCACATATCTTTAAGAAATTTTGTATATAATGGACTTGTTGGATATCATCAAGAAGTGGCACATTAATCTTACTTGATTAAACATCTCAAGTATTTTATCTATGTGTGCATTTTGTTTATTATTCTTAAGCCTATTTGGAAATGGAACTATAGGTTTGTGCACCTGATCAGCTGATTTGTCTTTTTCAGACTTGTTAGAATTGGAGAGAGTGAAACTAGATAAAGTGGATGCTTGTGCTGGGTTGTGCTAAATAGGATTAAGTGTAAATAGGATTAAGTGCCATTGACACTTGATTTTCAACTTTTTTACCCGACGTCAATGTATAAACCATATTACATTGATTCAACTGCTGATCTTCGGCCAAATGGGCTTGACTAAAAGTTCTAGGGTTCGTCAATGGCTAACTAGGCAGGTACCCTTGGGCCTCTCACTTAGTGAACTAGTTATCTGACTCATCTGAACTTCTAACCTAGATATTATTTGACTGTTGTTGCTTAATAGTTGTCCTATATTTTGCATGAACTGCCATAATCTTCTCCAAGTCGGTCTATTTCTTTTCAGCTAGAGGACTTTGGAAGGAAGATTATGGAGCTTGGATGAGAAAACTGTGTTGATTGGGAAAATTTTGTTTATAATTGGGAGATTAGAAGGGGTTGGAATTGTTTGACCTTGAGTGGTCATGTTTGTTTTGCCTCCATGAGAAATTCAGATAATTTCTCTAGGCAGAATTGTACGTTTGAGTGTAGGGATTGCTGTGAGGCCTTGAGTAAGCCGCATTTATGCGTTCAGACAACATTTGTTGGGCATGAAACACCGGGAACTTTTCAAACACATGGTTCATAGCTTGGCAATAGGTGCAGCCCAGAGTTAAAAATTGATTTGAGCTGACCTAGTTTACTGAACGGGCTCTTTTGTTTTTAGTGTTTCCAATCTTCTCACTAGGTTAGCAATTCTAGCCTCGACGGCTATAGATGATTCGATAGAATGGAGACCTCCTTTTGAAGGGACAGAGTTTGTATACCTTGACTTTTCGGGAGACGATTCCTATTGGATTATTTTCTCAGCTAGATCCTCAAATAAATCTCACCCTTGATTTTCATCCTTCTACAAGAATCCCCTGGCACATGGTTTCTAAGAGGGTTTTTGTTTGGTGGTCTAAACCATCATAGATAATTTGGTATTATCGCCACTTCTGTATGCTATTATGAGGACATTACGCAGGGAGGTCCTTGAAACGTTCAAAGTACCTCCAAAATAGTTCACTAGATTCTTACTTGAACCGCATTATGTTCTTTCCAATAAGAGTGATTTTGTGGATAGGATAGAATTTCTTCAAGAACTTGATGAGATCATCCCACAATGTGATAGAATCAACTGCTAAACTGTATAGCCATTTCTTGGTTAGGTTCTTAAGGGAGAAAGGGACGAAACGTAACATAACCACATCATCTCTTAACTAGGGTATTCTCATCATAAGGCATACTTCATCAAATTCTCTTATGAAAAAGTACGTATCCTCAGACTCTAACCATGCAACTTTGAGAGAGTGTTAATGAATTGTGTGTTCAAAAGTGTTGCCATTGGCTTCTGGGAGCCAAATGCACGATGGAAGGGATGTCCTAATGGGAAAGAATCTATCCTGCAAAGATATTGGTAGAGCCATAACTAGATCAGGTTTTGGTTCTGCTTTGGGTGGTGAACTGCTTCTAGTTAACCTAGATGTAATTAGGTCTCTCGACCACACTTGAATGCACAATATACCACAACAAGATCACCAATCAAATAAAAACAAAATGAAAAAATCAATCAAGCCTATCCTAAGGTAAACTTAGACCTAAATGACTCCTAATTGCAGTAATTTGACCATAAGTTAATCAGCCAGGTTGGTGGCAAGATCAGTAAAAGGTATCCGTGCTAAAGCAACATACCTAATTATGCTAAACCATTATTCTTCGAGATTTTTCCTATTAATCCCCAACCTTGACACCGATTTGACTAGAGTCAAATTCTAATAACTTCCTCCATAGATCAATCTTCTAATGAGTCTGGGATGTCCCTAGGACCAACGTCTATCAGATTTTAAATTAGGCTTGGGTTGTGAATGTGTGAAGATGATTTGTGGGAAAAGAAAGGGTATTGACTTCCCTACCTTATCTGGTATTTAGTTTTGCTCTTAAGATATTTTTATGCAAGTGTGCAAGAATATAGCAAAAATAACAATCAAAAAGCAAGTAAATCACCCAAGAATGTTTTCTAAGTTAGTTGCTATGCAAACGTACTTTTTCTCTAGTGCTCTTCAATAATAATTGAAATGAAATGTAATTAGACAAATGCCTAGACTGCAAGTCTAAATGTTTTATAAGCAATTTAAACAACCAGTTACTGTTGGATTTAAAACAGGAGTAAAATAGTATTAATCAAATAGTAAAACTAATAATTGTAGAAGATGTATTTTGCAATGCAATATGACCTTCAAAAAAGATTTTATAGTAATCCCAATATATAGCCGTGTTTCTGTGGCAATTGCCGTGTTTGCGTGGCTGTTTTAAGAGTTTCTGTTCTCTGCTTTCTGAGCAGAGGCACAAAACAACAATGCTTCTTTCACAGTATTTAGTTTCTCCAATTGGCTTTCCAAACCTAAAGCAGAGCATAAAACTTGTTAGAACACAAAGAACACCGTTCCCTCCCTGGCAACAGCATAAAAAATTGATTCGTAGTAAAAAGTATCGTGTAGCCTAAGGCTAATGTATCACAACCCACTTCTCAAAATACATAAAAATGGAGTCGCGACGAGAATCAGTGACGTATATACACGAGAAGAATATGTCATATATACACGCTAAGCCTAAAGTAACTTGAATAAGCTAAATAATCCCTATGATGAATCAATATCAGTCCATACATGATCACAGATGGATAAAGGAATGAAACAAGCAATGAGTCCAATATATCGAGAATCAAAGAAATGACAGAATAAAAAAAGTAAGAATCCAGTAATCGAATAGAGAGAACTCCAGGCTCCTCGTAACACATGTGATCCTCTCCGAATACCTGATCAGCAAAATAACATACATTGACTAGGATGTGGAAATGTAGGGAGTCAGAACTCCCAATAAGTGTGTAAAATAAGAGGAAGGTGCACGTGCATATAATGGGCAAGCATACTATGAAAATATAAATGGGAATAAAACTAAAATAACATAAAAACATAAATGGACAGTAATAAGGGCTGTCAGTACTAGAATCAGATGTCTATAATATCATACAGGTATCAGTAAAATATTTGGACACATATATTGCATAATTGTTACTGCATTCCAATATTTATTCTGTAATAGTTCCTACAACTAACTTGTCTTATTGTCTAAATTCATGCAGGATATGATGGAGAGAAGATAAGCAGAAATCTTATCCAATTAAATTCAAAAGTTCAAATCAACAGGAATCGATTCAAATCCAGAGGTTCTAGAAGTAATCTTATCTGAAAATTAGGTATATCAGATGAGATAATATCATTAAAATTTAAAAGAAAAACAGATTAGAAGAAGACCCTATCGGTTTCACTGAGGATAAAATGATGTATCGTCAAATCCAAAGCAGAATTTGAAAATAAAAAAGATAGAGGAAAAATGGACGGACACACACACCCAGACCCTGGCCCTATGGCCAGGATCTTACAGCGAAAATGCGGCTCGCGACCAAATTTTTGAATCTGGGGGAGCATTTGCTCTCCCTATCTCCGTACTCTACCCCTATCCTATTTCTCCTATAAATACCTGCATACTCAGAGGCAGAGGGACGAACTCTAGTAGAGAGCTTTAGTTTATTTTAGTTTAGGTTTTTTTTCTTCAATGTAATTTTTATTTATTTTAAGTTATAGAGAGTTACATGAGAGAAGAAGAAGAAGAATTGTAATTAGAGTGACACTGATGTAATCTTTCTTCAAGAGAGAATTGTATTGAAGTGACATCAATGGAGTTTTCTACTTTTCTTCATCGTACTCGATCTAGCCAAGCATCGCGATCAAGTTATTCTTCTATTTGCTTTACTTTACTTCACACTGAGGTATGTCCTTATTATGATTCAACGGTAGAGGTAAGTACTCTTTTCTACTTCTTTCCATTTATTAGTTTAGAGTCACATTTCACCTTTTTTATCTCTTTTTCTTCTTTTGTAATTAAAGCAACAACACAACTCTTCTTCTACCATCTTCTTCTTTACTTAACTTAACATTTTTATTTTCTTTTTATAAAACATAGAAGATAAGTATTAACTTGTTTTTAAAGTAAAAGAAGAAACTTACTTAATTGTTTTCATCGTAGTCCCTCCTTGTGGATCACGACCCGTTAGCCGTAGGCTACACGGTAGAATTGAGGACTTAGCACTGTTACTAAACTATGTATTTTTTTTTGTAGGTTCGAATGGAGACCAAATTTTGGCGTCGTTGCTGGGGAGAACTGTGAGTTTTTTTTCTTTTTGATTTACTTTAAACGATTTAAGATTTTCTTCTTTGTTCTTGTGTACAGGGGCTAATATTTAAAAATTAGGAGCTGTAGTGGACATATTGCTACTCTGTGCCTCTGTCCAAGAAGGCAGAGCATCAGAGCCCACAACTGTGGTGAACTACTAATTGTAGTTTCTTGCAAATTGCTTGAAATTCAAGAATTTAGCTACTTCAGTCAATAGTTTTCCTGTTTAACATATTCTGCACACTGTTTTAATCTCAATAATAATATGGTTGTTTGTTAATACTAAAAAATGTTTAGATATTGCATTCTAGGATTTATTTAATTCGTTACATTTAAATTACTGTTGAAGAGTACTGGAGCCATGATATGTCTGCATTGCATATAGCTTAGGGACACACTTGTATGCCATTGCTGGGGTATTATTTTTGCTATATACTTGCACACGCGCACTAAAACGAATTAAGGACTTGTCCTATAAATAAGATATATAAATAACATAAGGTGGGGAAGTCATTACCTCCCTTAGCCAAAAAAAAACCATCTCTCACTCACTAACCCAGCCTAACTTAAAATTGAGTAGACATTGGCCCTAGGAACATCGCGGACTCAATAGGAGACTGATCTAAGTGGGAAGTTGATTAGAATTTGACTCTTACCAAATCGGTGTCAAAGGTTGGGGATTGAGAGGCGAAACCTCGAAGAACAACGGTTTGGCATAATTAGGCCCGTTTGCTTAAGCATGGATACCTCCCACTGGTCTTGCCTTTACATGGCCGATTAACGTGTGGTCAGATTCTGCAATATACCCCTCGTGGATAGTCTAACCAGTTAGGAGTCATTTAGGTCAAAGGTCTACCCTAACTTAGTGATGTGTGTGTCTTATATACATATTTTACATCACTTTTTATGCCTATTATTTGTCGTATTTAATACTGCATGAGTATTTTGTTAGTGTTATTTTATAGATTTTAGGTCAAGAGAAAATTAGAAGAAAAGAGTAAAAATTGATGAATTGATGATAATAAGTGAACAAAAGAGATGTAGAACCTGAGATCTGAAGCAAAGTTGGAATATCTCAACAGAGCCTTCACGCAAAATCAAAAATCCAACAAAAATCTGGGACCGAAATGGACCAAGAGTCGGTTACCCAACCGTAGAGTTCGGCTAAGCAGCCGTGGACCAGTCAACAGGAATGCCAACTCAGAGGTCTACACGAGTCAAAAAGCAGAGCATCAATACAGCTAGAAGTTCGGCCAGTTAGCCGAATTTTTGACCAGCTGGCCGAACTATGGCGGTGGTTTTGGATAGAATTTTTTCAGTAATTCGTGTAATTTTAGAAACTTAGGTTTTTGTATTTGACTAAGATTCTACTGCTCCCTGTTCTATATAAACGCTGCCAAGCCTCTTGTAAAATACACAATTTTTATCTCTTTTTTATTTGAGCAAAAATCAAATAAAATTTTGTTGTTAGCTATTAAATCTCAGAGCATCTTCAGCGTGGAATTTTTCATAAAGACTTAATCTTTTTGGTACTCTCTTACCTTTCTTTTACTTTTCTCTTTATTTGATTTTAGTATCATCTATTTTAACATTATAACGTGTTATATTTTTTTAGTTATGAACTAATTTTTCATAACTAGGGTATGACGTAGGGATTGTATTGATGATATGACATTGTGTTTTGTGCGAATTCTACTACATGCTTTATAAAGTCTAAATCTTTTACATGCTAAGTTGTTAATCTTGTGTTTTATGTTACAATTGATATACACAATTAATCAGAAGGTTAGGATAGAGTTCGAAAGGAGA
Organism: Agave tequilana; assembly: GCA_038442645.1. Lineage (NCBI taxonomy): Eukaryota > Viridiplantae > Streptophyta > Magnoliopsida > Asparagales > Asparagaceae > Agave > Agave tequilana. Next base: position 213,882 of record JAVJIF010007402.1, on the reverse strand, counting down.
TAACTTAGAAAAAAACTTCTCGGATTAACAACCATAACTCGAAATGTTGAGACTTAAGAGTTGTGCAGTCAGGTAGGAATATTCTTCATACTTAATGCATCTTTTGACTAGCAATCTATTAGATCGGAGAATTATAGATTTTAGATTTAGAAGATAGAATTTGTTTTATTCGAGAGAAAGTACTAATTAGAATAGGGAGTTCCGATTGTTAGCATGAGTAAGATGATTAGCACAGGCATAATATTTTATTAGTTTACAATTAGCAAAATCAATACCCTAGTTCTTTTCATGTATAAAGCAAACCTTTTTAGAAGTAGTTTATTCACAACATCTTCCAACTAAATTGATTATTCAAATAGAACTAGAAAAGATTAAGTTGATACTTGAAATAACAATACTCATGGGATGATACTCTATTCACTCTATATTACTTGTCAATGATTGATGCACTAGCCATTTGATTCGATCCACATCAAGTTTTTGGTTTAGTTATCGAGGATTATATAATTTTCAATATCAACAATATCGATTACTGTTCTACTTTAAATTTTGTCTGCAGATCTAACATAAAAATCTTTTCTCTGTAGGTTATAGGGAGTTCAACCTCAACAGAACACAAAGTTCGGCTAGGCAGCCGAAAATCCGGCCAGGTAGCTGAACTCCTGTTTTGAACAGAGTTGAGTTTTCTTCAGACTTATTGTTACTAGTAGACGAGACATTCTAGCGATGCAGAACTCTTTGAACCTGATCCAGAGATCGACAGAATCTTCAGACGCTTGCTCAAAGAGAAACGAGATCGAGAAAAAGAGATGGAGGATCAAAATGAGAAAAAAGTTTTGAGGGATTATGTTGTTCCCTACCTTACTGGAGCCAATTCATGCATCATTGCACCAACAATTCAAGCAAACAACTTTGAACTGAAGTCGGGGTTAATTCAGATGGTGCAACACATATGCCAATTCAGGGGATTCCCACATGACGACCCCAATGAACATATCTCTAATTTTCTAGAGATATGTGACACATAAAAGATAAATGGTGTACCCCGAAGGTAATAAAGCTGAAACTTTTTTGTTTTCCTTGAAGGTAAAGTGAAGACATGATTCAATTCATTACCTAAGAATACCATAGTAACATGGGATGAGATGGCGAATAAGTTTCTCACAAAGTACTTCCCCTATCTAAAGTAGCAAAACTCTGAGGTGATCTCACAACCTTCACCTTACTTGAATCTGAAAGCATCTATGAAGCTTGGGAAAGAAGGATAAAGGATTCATCAGGAAAGTCCCACATCACAGACTTCCTGCTTTGTTGGAAATCCAATTCTTCTACAATGAATTGAATCCAAATACCAAGATAATAATTGACGCGGCCGCGGGAGGAGCACTCATGGGGAAGGAACATGATGAGGCATATGAACTTCTTAAGGAGATGGCCTCAAATAGTTACCAATGGCAACCAATGTAAGTGCCATCCAAACCCAAAACCCTCCATATGATGCATTTGCTGCAGGGTAACCAGCCAATGAAGGATAAGTTGGAAACTTTGGGTTTCCTTCAACTAAGCAAGCAAATTACGTGAACAACTTCCAAAGGAACAATAACCCCTATTCAAACACGTACACACCAGCTTGGAGGAATCATCCTAATCTAGGATGAGGTGATAACAACAACAACAGTGCTCCAAGGGCGAATAACTTTCAGAACAGCAAGCAAGGCCACCACTACCACAAGAGAAGAAACCAAGTTTGGAGGAGACAATGCAACAGCTCGCCGCCACTACACAAAAATTCATGACCACCACAGATACCAACTCGAAGAACCACACAGCTATAATTTATAACCTAGAGGTGTAGATTAGTCAAATTTCTAGCCTGCTGTCCAATCGACCACAAGGATCGTTATAAAGCAGCATGGAGGTAAATCCCAAAGAACACATCAAGGCAATCACGTTAAGAAGTGAAAAAGTTCTAACACAGGATCAAGTTTTTAGAGAAGAAAAACCTGCTCCAACAGACACTGGAGATGAAAACTCAGAACAAGATAAGGGGCAGGAGATGTACAGAGCCAGAGTTCGGCCAGCCAGCCGAAATCTCGGCCAGTAATCTGAACTCTAAAAGATTCTCAGGCTTTACAAAATCCTACAGAGAAGTCAATTATCAAGTCATATGTTCCCCCACTTCCATTCCCCTAGAAACACAAGCAAAAGACTATAGATAAGCAGTTTATTCAATTTTTGAATATGTTTAAAAAACTGCATATTAACATTCCTTATGCAGAGGCCCTGGAACAGATGCCCAAGTACGCAAAGTTTATGAAGAAGATCCTAAGAAATAAGAGAAAACTTGAGGATCATGAAATAGTAATGTTGAATGAAGAATGCAATGATATTTTGCTAAACAAGCTTCCTCCAAAACTTAAGGATCCAGAGAGTTTCACTATATCTTGCACCATAGGAAATTCTTATTTTGAAAAAAGCTTATGCGATCTTGGTGCCAGTATTAACTTGATGCCTCTTTCTGTGTTCAGGACCTTAGGGTTAGGAGAACCAAACCAACTAGCGTATCACTTCAGTTGGTGGACAAGTCCATCAAATACCCGGGAGGAGTGATTGAAGATGTGCTAGGAAATGTGAAAAAGCTCTACTTTCTTGTGAACTTTATCGTACTCGACATGGAGAAGTATAGGAAAGTACCTCTCATTTTAGGACATCCATTTCTTACAACTGCCAATACATTAATAGATGTTCAATAGGAAAAATTAACTCTTCGTGTGCAGGATGAAGAAGTCACGTTCAATATCTTTAAGGCGATGTAATATCCCTCCAATCATGATGAATGTTATTATATTGACATAATTGAGAAGCTGATGATTTAAGTGTTTGAGATTGAAATCCCAGCATTACCACTTGAGGTATGCCTTATTCATTCAGCACCCATCACTGAGGATTATTTTAAAAGAAGAGAGTGTGCGAACTACTTAGAGGCAACAACATCATTGACTAAGTATGGGAGGCAACAGATTGAAGAACTTGGAGCAAGTACTTCACCAGCTCCATCATCCATTCTGAAGGCACCAAAATTAGAGCTCAAAGAGTTACCATAACATCTAAAGTATGCATTTTTAGGTGAGAATTCCATACTACCAGTAATTGTTTCTTCTTCTCTGACAGGTGATGAGGAAGAGAAACTCTTGCGTGTGCTATGAGATCACAAATCACCGATTGGTTGGACAATTGCGGATATAAAAGGTATAAGCCCCTCAATTTGCATGCACAGGATCTTGATGGAGGAGAGCTATAAATCTTCGATTCAGCCTCAACGGCATTTGAACCCAGCAATGAAGGAAGCGATAAGAAAAGAACTGTTGAAACTTCTTGACGTAGGTATGATCTATCATATTTCTGATAGTAATTGGGTCAATTCAATTTAAGTTGTTCCCAAGGAAGGAGGCATCATAGTGGTGAAAAATGATAATAATGAGCTAATACCAACTAGGACAATCACAAGGTGGAGAGTGTGTATGGACTATAGGAAACTTAATACTGCAATCCATAAGGATCATTTCCCATCACCTTTCATTGACCAAATGTTAGAGGGACTTGCGAGCCATGCATATTATAGTTTTTTAGATGGATATTTAGGGTATAACTAAATTGTCATAGCATCTGAAGACCAAGAAAAGACAACTTTCACATGTCCTTATAGTACATTCGTTTACAGGAGAGTGCCTTTTGGTCTATGCAACGCACCAGCAACATTTCAAAGGTGCATGATGGCTATCTTTCACGACATGGTTGAGCGAATTATAGAAGTATTTATGGATGATTTTTCAATTTTTGACCCCTCTTTTGATGCATGTCTACATAATTTAAATCTAGTTTTGCAGAGACGCGAAGATACAAATTTGGTCCTCAACTGGGAGAAATGTGATTTCATGGTGAAGGAAGGAATTATGCTTGGACATCAAATATCTGAAAAAGGGATTGAGGTGGACCGTGCAAAGATTGAAATCATTGAAAAGCTACCACCTCCAACAAATGTGAGAGGCGGAGAAGCTTCTTATGGCATGCAGGATTTTATCGATGATTTATCCGGGACTTTTCTAAAATTGTAAAACCTTTGTGTAATTTATTAATGAAAGGTGCACCATTTAACTTTTTCAATGATTATTTGCAGGCGTTCGAGTTATTGAAAAAGAAGTTAATCACTGCACCAGTCATGGTGGCACCAGATTGGAGTTTACCGTTTGAAGTAATGTGCGATACTAGTGATTATGCACTAGGAGCTTGATCGGTCACATATATTGCATATATATTGTCACATTACCATGTTTATTATCTAATAAATCCTATTAATAAGTTTTATTTTTCTTTATAAAATGCAGGTCCATTACTTAAAGAAAGGGAAGAGAAACGAGCCCAAATCAGAAAAACAGGGCAGATCATGGCAAATCAGAGAAGTTCAAAACCGGTTAAAATAAATCTTCTCAAATCAATCGGTTAAAGCCAAAGATCAAAAGCAGTTTCATCAAATCTAGGAGCTGAAACGGGAAAACCAGTAGGAGATAAAACTGTATAACCAAACAAGTTAGTTTTGTTGGGGAAGCGTTTGCTCCCCCTATCTTCGTACGCCCTCCCCCGTTTGGTTTTTCCCTAAAAATACCACATTTTTCAGAGAAAAAGGGACCGAAAATTAGTTTAAGTTTTTCTCTTTGTTTTTAGGGTTTAGGTTCTTTGTTAGATATTATTGAGAAGTTATATCTCTATTTTTTAATTTGTAGTTCAGTCCAAATGCCAGTGAGAAAGAGGAAAAGAGTGATTATAACCTGAAGTTGAAGTGACATCAATAAAGAATCAAGATTTCTCTTCTTCTACAATTCACGGGTACGTCTCATTTCATTTACATGTCTTGCTTTACCTTAATTATAAGTAGCTAAATTCATTTTTCTGGGCTCACTATCATCTCTCTCTTCGATCCCTCTTATTTTGAATGGTTTTGATGTAAAGAATCGGACGGAATCAAATGTATGCCTTAAACTAAGCATTTCTTCTTTGAAAGTGTTTTTGAAAGCATATGAGGATGGGTTTGGATTTCTAAACTTCTATTTCTTTTAAAACATCACTTGAACTTATTTTTATTTCATATTTGAAAGACAAATTGATGATTTAACATTCAGTTTAAGTGTATTTCTTAAGAAAAAGAGTTAAATTTTTCCAAACAATCTTATTTGCTTTGCTTAAGACTTTCGAAAATCAAGCTTAAGTTTTTGCCTATGATCGAGTTGAGGCATTAAGAATTTCAAGAGAAGAACATATCGTTGAGTAGTAAGATAGTGAGCCCAGATCTTTTTTCTATATTAAAAACAACAAATCAATCTTCAAGCTTTTTAAAAATCACCTTTTCCAAAGCCTTCTCTAAGTTTTCAATTTTTCTTTTAATCACTTCCTTACTCTTCATTCTCTTTTCCAATATATAAAAAACAACACCATTCTTTGTTTTTTAAACAAAAACACCAAAAAGCTTTCATTGCATTTTGCCTCGTGGACACGACTCGTTAGCCCAAAGCTAGATGGTAATTCTCACTGCTTTCATTTGCAATCAATTTTTGGCGCCGTTGTCGGGGAGGGAAAGGTATAACTGTTTTCTAACAAGTTTGGTGTCTTGTTTCAGGGACGTCAAGGAATCAGATTTAGCGCTCAAGCTTTGCAGGAGAAGACTTGCTATTCTGTGCCCCTACTCTCGAAAATAGAAAACAGAATTTCAAGAAATTGCGGCGCAAAAAATTGAAATTTTTGGACTACTAAAAACTCTTTTTTGCAGGACATATTGCTTTGCAAAAAATATAATTTTTGTGTGTTATTTTTGCTATATTTGATATTCACACTTGATCGGTCGCTAATATTGCACATTCATTGTCATATTCTCATACTTATCATAGAATAAATTCTGCTTTTTTCTAATTATTGTTTAATTTATTTACAGGCCCATTACTAAAGGAGAGGGAAGAGAAATGAGCCCAAAAGCCCATCAAATTCTGATTTAAATTAGAATTAATTCGAAGTCAGTAAATCAGGGCAGATCAGGTCGGTTCAGATAGTTGAAAATCAGTTAAAAACATATCTCTTCAAATTAATCGGTTAAAGCCAACGATCAAAGGCCGTTTTGTCACAATTCCGGAGATAAAACTAAAAATCCAGCTAAAGATAAAGTCAGACCTCGAAGATAGGAAGCTCCACCCCTCGGTTGTGGCCACCTGGCCACAGCAAGGCCGCGAAAACGCGGCCTTTGCTGTATTTCCGCGGCATTGTTAGGGAGTTAGGGGAAGCATTTACTTCCCCTATCTTCTTACGTCATCCCCGTTGGGTTTTGCTTATAAATACAGGGTTTTCCAGAGACCAGGAGGGACGATCATGTAGAGGTAGACTTTAGGCCAGTTTTCCTTCTTTGTAGTGTAGATTTTTATTTTTCTTTATATGTAATTTTTAGTTTTATTCATGTAATTCAGAAGAGATCAGAGTTTCATAGGAGAACAGAGTGAAGCTTGTACTGAAAGTGATACCGGTGTAAGTTGTCTTCTTTTCCCTTATTGTTACAAGATTGAATCTATAGTTGCATTTGTAAGTTCTTCTTTATTTTTTGTGTTCTTTTTCTTCCTTTCTACTTTTCTTCTTTTGGTGCCAATTGCTATCCAAGTGAGTCTAATAGCATCGAAAGAGCCTTGCCTTTGCGAGTGCCACCGATAGCTCATGACGATGGATTTTTAGTCTCATTCTGTATTACTTCATACTTGCATAATCTTGATGATATAATGTGGAAGAGACAGGAATCAACTCTTATGGGCTATGCGCTGATCACCTCACTTCAAGATAACATCGTCGCCACAGATTCAAGGTAAGTGTTTGGTCAAAGGAGGTAAGTAATTATTTTTAATTTCTTTCTTTTAACTTATAGTGTAAATCACCAACACCATAATCACCCAAATCTCTTTCACTCTTTTTCAATTTCTTTGCACATATCACTTCTATTTTCTCTACTTTCTCATTCTACCACTTTCTTCCTAACTAGACTTTAACTCCATTTTTCTCTTTTCTTTTTAAGAACTAAAACAAGAATTTTAACCATTAATTGTAACATAAAAGAGAACTTACTAAAAAGCTTCCATCGCTAGTCCCTCCTTATAGATCACGACCCGCATAGACACTTGCTATAGTGGTAGTATTGAGCACCTTGCACTATTGTTATAAAAAGTCTGAAATTCTGTATTCTTTTGTGCAAGTAAACACTCAATCAATTTTGGCGCCGCTGTCGGGGAGGGACGGAAAGTAATTTTCTTTAAAGTTTACATTTTTGGTTAACTTTCTTCTTTGTTTTTGGTGTACAGATTTAACAATAAGGAATTTTTGCTGCAGTGGACATATAAGTGGCCCTGGACTCTGCTCCAGAAAGCAGAGCCCAGAAGCCCTTAGATTTGCTACATTCTTGTAGCAATCTGAGTGAACTACTAACCTGTATTTTCTGCAGGTTGGCTGAATTGCATAGTTTAATATCTGTAGCATTTATCTCCTTATTTGACTCACTGTTTATACATTTCTAATACAACAGTAAATAGTTGATTGTAAATGCAAAATTTGATTTAGACTTTGCATTTAGGCACGTGTCTATTTCATTATATTTTATATTTACTGTTGAAGAGTGCTGGAGCCAAGGTATGTATGTGTGCATAGCATTTAGTATAAGGTTCATTCTTGTATGAAATATTGCTTGAGTGTTACTTTTTTCTATATACTTGTACACTGCACTAAATTGATTTAAGGGCTTGTCCTATAAACAAGATAAGGTAGGGAAGTCATTACCCTCCCTTAGCCCACAAAAATCTCCTCAGTCACTAACCTAAGCCTAACTAAACTGAGTAGACGTTGGTCCTAGGGACATCTCGGGCTCAAATAGGAGACTGGCCTAAGGGGAAGTTGATTTGAATCTGACTCTTGCCAAATCGGTGACTAAGGTTGGGGATTAAGGGGTGAAACCCCGAAGGCTGATGGTTTGGCTTAATTAGGCCTGTCGCTTTTGCGCGGATACCTCCCACCAATCTTGCCCCTACCTGACCGATTAACTTGTGATCAGATTCAGCAATATACCCCCCGTGGACAGTCTAACCAGTTAAGAGTCGTCTAGGTGTAAGGTTTACCCTAACTTAGGTTAGATTTTTTCTTTTTATTTGTTTGCTTATTTGTTTGTTTTTTCTTTGTTTGTGTTTGACATTTATTGTGTGATATGGCTTATAACAATAATTTTTCCAATTTTAATGGTAATCTATATTACACCCCGACCTCTTTTTCAGATATTACCAACCCGGCATATTAAAACTTTAACCAACCTAGTGTGTCGGATTGGTCTTATCCGAATTAATATAACTCATGCCCCCAATCTTATGACCATAATTTCTAAAATAATTTCAACTCTTCACAGAGTCAATGGGGATTCACCTCCCCGGAGCCTAATTTTCAACCAACTTGTCCTCCTTATCCACCTTGTCCATAATATTTTCAAGATTCATACTCAGTTCCACCAGTTCAAAATAGAAAACCAACAATCTTTGAAATGAGTATGCGTGAGTCCAAGCAACAATCACAAAATCTGACGGACTCACAATTTCATCACAAATTCCAATACAACACTTCATCTTTTCAAGTCCAATGCAACAAAATGATGAACCAATCAACTATAAAAAGATGCTTGAAGTCATGACCCAGGCTCAAATCGCTCGTAATCATGATATAGATATGATGGTCCAAACTCTCCGTTCTCACCGTTTGACCATTTCTGATGTCGCTAATTATTCTGTTAGAGCCAAAGAATCATGTTGTTTTGGAAAATAAGATTCCATTTCAGTACAACCATTTAAACTTGCCAAAACTCTAATTTTAACAATGACATTGACAGTTTGGCAAGTTATCCCTTTCCTAAAATTGAACTTGGGAATGAATATGATCTTGAACCTCAACTTGGTGATTCAATTCTACTTCCGATTCAATAATGATTACGATGTCTTCACCTAATTTTAATCTTTTTCCCGAGTCAACATTGGATCCTGTGCCAATTCATCATGAAATTGAATCACCTATCTTTTAAGATCATCATATGAACTTGACCAATTTCATACTTTTGAAAGTCTCATTGACAAATTAGCAAGTTCTCATTTTTATGAAATTGAACTCAATGAGAAATGTGACCTAGATTCTTAAATTTGTGAACCAGTTCAAATTCCCGAATCAATATTGACTCCTGTTTTGTTACCCGACTTGAGTAATATTTTAGAGTCAGTCTTGCTTCCCACACCTATCATTCTTGAACTTGAATCACCAATATTAAGTCACATTTTATTGTGGGGAAATGAATGTGGACTTGAGTTTCAACTTTTTGATTTGGACCCACTTCCTGAACCAATCTCGACTCCTGAACCTTTACTTGATTTAAGTCACTTTTCTGAGTCGGTATTAGTTCTCGTACTTCCTTGGTCCAAGTCAATCATTCCATCTTTTCACACTCCATTTTGGGACAAGGCGGTTGACAAAATTGACTCCGAAATTAATTATGAAATTTGAAAATTAGATGGGGTAAATTTTTTTAATAAAAATCATTCATATATACATCATTTTAGTAGGTTATATAAGAGAGATTTCTGGCGGGTTCCTCCGAACTCCACGAAAATTCGATTGGGCCGCATTTCGTGGACCAATCAGACCACCACCGGAACCACCACCTTAAGGTAATATTTTCCTTCCCCTTCTTCTTTTTTATGCATCTATGCATTAATTCATACATTGAGGACAATGCATGAGATAGGTGTGGAGGAGGGTCTAACATAACTTAGCTTTTTCTTTTTATTAAAAAAAAGAAGAAAAAAATTAACATTTTCTTTACTTTTAAAAACTTTTTGAAAATAGAAATAATATTTTGACATATTTTTTTGTAAGAAATTAAGTCAATTTTAAGGAATAGGAAAATCCAAATTAGGATTTCTTATACTTGGTCAAAATAAGATTATTTGTTTGATTTTTAGGGTTAGGAAGATAATTTGTGAAAATAATTTAGTCTTGATCTTTACCTTGATAATATATGCATGATTTATACACTTACACACTTAAGGTTTAAAAACAAAGATTCTTGTGCCTTATTAAAAAAAAGAAAAAGAAATATATATATATATATATATATATATATATATATATATATATATATATATATAAATCCTCTGATTAAGCTGGGTATTTGTGCCTAATAAAGCATAAGTATTCACGCCTAAAGTTAGTTTATATAATAAAATCCTTAGTTTTGTGGCCTTGTTTGCTCGAGTTCTTAAGTCCTTGGGGTGTCTTCTCACCCGGTGCCCTAAGACTGTTTGGCTTGGGAGTTATCGATTAAAGGCTCGTTACGTGGACAGATTAGAAAGCCTAATAGAACTAAGGAATATTACCACCAAAATAAAATAAATAAATAAATAAATAAGGCATAAGAGTTAGAGTTAAAGAACCCTTAGTCAAAATTTCACGGTCACAAAGATGCATATGACTTTGGGTAAACTAATAGACTAGATGAGAAGTACAATTTGACTCCTTACTTTGATTGATAATAAATTTTTGAATAGAGACTAAGTTTAGGAATGAAAAATTCAGTTTCCTATAACTTATAGATTACGTAAAACTTACAATAATATTTCAAATATTTTTCTTTCAAAATGTGTTTTCAAAATACTAACATCTTTCTCTTTATTTACGGATTTTGTGGGTGTAATCCACTGAAAACCCTCACGAGACAAAACTGTTGGCCCAAGGTTACAATCACCCAGTTTTTGAGTTTTGATGATTACAAAACATATATAGTTATTTGTACTAATCATATTTTAGTGTTTAAGTATGTTTCAGGGTTCTAAGGATTCAAGATATCTTCTTCCCTAAAGGAAGGTATTTTTGACTCAAGATTGACTCAATTTGGGATCAAGGATTCAAGCTATTCAACATTGCATATGGAGAAGCCCAAATTTGAAGATCTTGTAGTCACCTAGAACCTTTGTAAGAATTAGTATGTTAAAGAGTAAGGTTATGATAAGTTGGCTCAAGAAACACACACACACTTTCATTTTTCAAAATAGGAGTTTTGTTTTGGTTAGTTGGATTAGGTGCAAGTCTTGATTGATATACATGTCTCAAAATATTTCATATTTTTACATCTAGTTTAAATCATGTATCTCATCCCTTATAGCATGCTACTTAAACATCAATCCATTTAAAAATATTTTAAAAATTCTTCAAAGTTCAAAATATTTCCTAATTAATACTATTTCAGGCCTAACGGTCGACCGGATCTATTTCAGGCCAGATTGGTCGACCGGACTGGTCGACCGGGCCTTGTGGCATTGGCGTGCACGTTTGTGCACGTCTGCCGGTCGACCGGACCGGTCGACCGACTGACAGACCCTTGCTCTCAAGTTTTGTCGGTCGACCGGGCCAGTCGACCGACAGAACAAACAATTCCTTTTTGTTTAGCCTGCGGTCGACCGACCGATCGACCGAGTCCAACGGCTCTTTTGCCAGATAGACTGCCGGTCGACCGGCCAGGTCGAACGACAGCCGCCAGCAGCCCCCAATGGCTAGTTTCTTGAAATCTATTTTCTGGTTTGATTTTGATGGCTCTTTCAGCTATCTCTGATTTTCTTGTGCCTATAATCTGACCTATTGACCTAGATTAAATGATGAAATGATCTTATCTAATCCCTATAAATAGATGTCATTGGTCCTTTGTTGAATACAAGAAAAATCCCTATTGTTTTTAAGTTTCTAAAGAAAAGAAAAAATTTCAAGCTCTCATTCTCTAAAGTGCTTTCTTAGTTAAAGTTTTCAGTTGTTTTCCAAGCTCTTTTTACTTCTTTACAACTGAAATTTTCTCACTTAACTTCTTGAGCCAAAAATCATCCCACTCTATAAGAAGTTGTAAGAGAGAAGTTTGTGGTCTTTTGATCGCCAAGTTACTTGTATTTTCTTGTGTTGAGATCCCTCTTATGTAGAGGTTGGATTGGTTAGAGTTGGGTACTCCAGTCTTGTGTAGACCAATTGTAATCCCCTTAGGTGTAAAGGTTCCCGTGTGAAAATTCCCTTTGCGAATTTAGTGAAAATCCTTCACGGTGGTGGAGGCGGGGACGTAGAGCAGTGGCTCGAACCTCAAAACAAATTACTTGTGTTTGCGATTGGTTTCCTTATTGCTTTTTCATTGCTTTACATTTCTATCTTGTGATACCTCTTGCTTGCCCTTCATTATTGCACCCATTTCATTTACTTTCATTTTTCGGTCTTTACTCATCTCAACAAGAAAGCAATTACGTGCCTCAACTCATAATCTAGAGGAATCAAAGAGGAGAAGTTCTAGAGCCCTTCACGGGGAATTCGGCATCAATTTCTTGTTTTGAGTGACCGGTTGCATCATACATACATACTTGTTTAAAAAGATCATTAGATTAGCATTAACACCTATTCACCCGCTCTCTAGGTCTTTTTCAATTGGTGTCAGAGCTTTGGTCTCTAAGCTCTTGGCTTAAAAACCTTAGAGAGATCCTATATTGCTAATCACTCTATTCATTTTTCATCCTCATACACTTAGTAAAAATGGCGAAGGAATTAAGACCCCACCCAAGTTTGATGGCCTTAACTTTCCCATATGGAAGGTTAAGATGACCGTGTTTTTACAATCCTTAGGGAGCCGGGTTGCAAAGGCAGTGACCAAACCTTTTAGTGCACCCCTTGGTGATGAGGACACTTGGTCCGATATTGCCATGAAAGAGTTTGACGCTAATGCTAGGGCACACTATGCCTTGCTTCAAGCTCTTAATGATGATGATATTTCTAGAGTCATTCATTGCAAATCCGCTTATGAGATTTGGACTCACCTACTTGTCACTCATGAGGGAACTTCACAAGTAAAGAGGGCAAAAATTGACCTTCTTCGTTCCCAATATGAAAACTTTTCTATGCAAGAGAATGAAACCATAGATGATATGGTTACTAAGTTTACAAAGATTACTAATGGACTTTCTTCTTTAGGTGACGGCATTGACAACGACCAAAAGTGAGGAAGATCATCCGTGCACTCCCTCCATCTTGGGAAGTCAAAGCCACAACTTTGAAGGAGCTCAATAACAAGGAAGAAATGGAGCTTATCGGTCTCATTGGGAATCTCAAGACCCATGAGATGGAAAGAAAAGCAAGAGAAGAGATGGCTCCTCCCAAGAAGAAAGCAATTGCCTTCAAGAGCTCTTCAACCTACTCTGACGAGGATGATAAAGAAGAGGATGATGAAGATCTTTCTCTTCTTGTAAAGAACGTTCAGAGAATGTACAACAAGGCAAAGTTCCAAAATAGAAGGAGATGGCAAGGTAAAGAAGAGAAAAAAATTATTTGCTTCAATTGCCGGAAGCCGGGTCACATTGTTGCGGAATGTCCGAAAAACAAAGGCAAACCCTCCACCTCCAAGAAGCCATACAGAAAGAAAGCTTTAAAGGCTACTTGGGATTCGGAGAGTGAATCCGATGAGGAAGTCGACACCGCCAACATGTGCTTCATGACAAATGAAAGCACAAGCAAGGTAACTCCCGATACATCCATTGATTGTGAACTATCTATAGATGAACTAGGAGAAGCTTTTGAAGAACTATCTCATAACTATGATTTTCTCAAAAAGAAATACTTGAAAATGAAAAAGGAAAATGAATCACTCAACCACAAAGTTTTCATTCTCACTAAAGAAAAAGATAAATTGTTTTCTACTCTCACTTCTACTCAAAAAGATTTTTATGACTATAAAATTTCTTGCAAAGGTAAATTTTCACAAATTGATGAAAATGAGATTTCCTTGCTAAAGAAGAAAATTGATTCATTAGGAGTAGTTTTAAAGAAATGTGAATTTGATAAAACTAGACTAGAGGCTATGTTTCCTAAGAAACATGTCCCAAAGAAACATTCACATGCTACTCATACTCATGTTCATAAAACACAACCTTTACATCATGCTAAGCACCCTCAACATGCCCACACTCCACACACTCATCATGCATTCATGTATGGTAAAGTTTATGCATGCACATATTGTGGCCGTAAAGGTCATTTGGTTAAATTTTGCTATGATAGGATTAACGCATCGCATAATCATGTTTGGGTTCGGAATACTAACATTCAAGGACCCAAGAAAGTTTGGGTACCAAAGTCAACAAATTTGTTAAATGATGTAGGTACATTTCAAAGCCCAAGGACGTAAGGAATGGTGGTATCTTGATAGTGGTTGCTCAAGACACATGAGTTGGGATATCAACAACTTCGCAACCCTATCAAGATACCATGAAGGTGGCACCGTCACCTTCGGAGATGACGCCAAAGGAAAAATCATTGGTATTGGTAATGTTAAACTTGGTACATCTCCTTTAATAGAAAATGTTGTTTTAGTTGACGGTCTCAAGCATAATCTCTTGAGTGTTAGTCAACTTTGTGATAAAGGTTTTAATGTTATTTTTGATGACCTAGCATGTAGTGTTATTGATAGACAATTCAATACATGTATATTTTTCGGATTTCGTGAAAACAATGTATACATGATTGATATGTCTAATATGCTATGCAATGCTACTTGTTTGAATGCCCTCGATGATGACTCTTGGTTGTGGCATAGGAGATTATGTCACATTTCTTTTGACCATCTATCTAGATTAAACAACAAGGAAATGGTGAAAGATATTCCTTACTTGAAATTTAAAAAGGACCGCATTTGCGATGTGTGCCAACTTGGGAAACAAACCAAGTCCTCTTTCAAATCAATTAAGGATATCATGACATCACGACCTTTGGAGTTGATCCATATGGATTTGTTTGGTCCTACACAAACCAAAAGTCTAAGTGGGAATCGTTTTGCTTTCGTTTTAGTTGATGATTTCTCTCGTTTTACTTAGGTTTTCTATTTAGAACATAAAAATCAAGCCTTTTCATATTTTCAAGACTTTAAGAAAAAAGTTGAAAAGGAAAAAGATTCTTCTATTTTAAGAATAAGAAGTGATAGAGGTGGTGAATTCAATAACTAACCTTTTTACCACTTTTTGCGAAGAACATGGAATTAAGTATGAACTATCTTGTCCTAGAACTCCACAACAAAATGGAGTCGTTGAGAGGAAAAATCGTACATTACAAGAGATGGCTAGGACAATGATAAATGAGTACGGTTTCCCTCATTATCTAGGGGCCAAGGCCGTTAACACATCTTGCAACATATCAAATAGGGTTTTCTTATGCAAAAATAGTTCTAAAACATCTTTTGAGATTTATTTTTCAAGAAAACCAAATGTTTCATACTTTAAAGTTTTTGGTTGTAAATGTTTTGTTTTGAATACTAAAGATAATTTAGGTAAATTTGATGCAAAATCATATGAAGAATTTTTTTGTTGGTTACTCTAACACTAGTAAAGCTTATAGAGTTTTCAATAAGTCATCCTTGACTATTGAAGAATCTATACATATAAAGTTTGAGGAATCTAATGTGTTTGTTGAGAATGTTGTAGAAATAGATTCCCTAAATGAAGACATGAAGAAAATTACTTTGAAGGACTCACCTACTCTTGAAGATATGCCAAAGGGTGATGAAGAAAATGAAGTTCAAGAAGTTGAAGTGGAGACAACTCAACCACTTCCAAAAGATTGGAGATTCACTCCACATCATCCCAAGGAATTATAGGTGAAGTATCAAAAGGGGTAACTACTCGTTCTAAACTTCATGATCTTTGTGGGCACTATGCATTTATTTCTCATTTTAAATCCAAGAACATCCTCGAAGCCGAGGGCGACTCATATTGGTTGCTTGCCATGCAATAGGAGCTCAATCAATTCGAGCGCAACAAAGTTTGGCATCTTATTCCTACGCCCCATGATAGACCAACAATTGGTTCTAAATGGATTTTTAGGAACAAGTTGGATGAGTCGGGTAATGTTGTTAGGAATAAAGCTAGGTTAGTGGCCCAAGGTTACACTCAAGTCGAAGGTATCGATTTTGAGTAAACTTTTGCACCCGTAGCACGGCTTGAAGCCATACGGATGACACTTGCATTTGCTTCATATAAAGATTTTAAACTTTTTCAAATGGATGTAAAAAGTGCTTTCTTAAATGGATTTATTGAAGAGGAGGTGTATGTTGAACAACCCCCCGGGTTTGTTGATCCTACACATCCGGATTTTGTTTTCAAACTAGACAAAGCTCTTTATGGTTTAAAACAAGCCCCTAGGGCTTGGTATGAAAGACTTTCTTCATTTCTTATTTCTAATGGTTTTAATAAAAGAAAAATAGATACTACTTTGTTTACCAAACATGTTAAAAATGACATACTTATAGTTCAAATATATGTTGATGATATCATATTTGGTTCTACTAATGAAAATCTTTGCAAAGCTTTTGAATCATGCATGAAGGAGGAATTTGAGATGTCTATGATGGGCGAGCTTAACTGCTTCCTTGGTCTCCAAATCAAGCAAAGAAAGGATGAGATTTTCATCAATCAAGCCAAGTACACGAAAGAACTTATCAAGAAATTTGGGCTTGAAGGGGCTAAGACAAGCAAAACTCCCATGGTTACCACCACAAAGCTTGACAAGGATGAACAAGGTACAAATGTAGACATTAAACTGTTGGCCCAAAAGGTTACACTCTCCATTTGTTTAAGTTTTGATGATAACAAAACACATAGAAGCTATATGGTATTAATAAGTTGTTTAGAATGAGTTTCAGGTTAGTACCATTCATGATGGCCTTTCTTAGCTATTGCAAGGTTTGCAAGGTTTATGATGCTAAAAAGGCAAATGGCGCAAGAGGAAGTTTTCATTGAAGAGAAGGCTCTAGCTTGGTGTAGCGTGGCTCAGAGACTTCATTTCTTTATTCTTATACATTTAGTTTGTTAAAGAATAGTGAATAAGTTTGAAGCTCAAAATTCCCCACACACAAAAGTTTTTGTGCACATGATTTTTCTAAAAGAAATTTTCTCCTATATACAAAATAGTTTTAAATATATTTTATTACTTACAAACTCTATTTTTGTATAATATACCAAGTCTTGATCAAAACTATTTTGAAAACTATCAAGATCTTCAAATCATTTTTCAAAATAGTTGTTTTTGGCCTGTTGCGGTCGACCGGGCGGTCGACCGGCTCTGTTTCAGGTCAGAACGGTCGACCGGGATTCTGACCGTTTGGGTGCGTGCATGTGTGCACGTTTCCCGGTCGACCGGACCCCATGTCGGTCGACCGACCTTCGGCCGAATGAAAGTACCTTAGTCTCTGTTTGTTTCGGTCGACCGGGCGGTCGACCGTGGGCTGGCAACGGCTAAAATTTTTGAAAACCCAGTCGACCGGCCGGTCGACCGAGAGCTTGATTTCAGCCTAACGGCTACTTTATTAAACACATTTTTAAACGTGGGTTTTCTCTCTAAACGAGTTTAGGGGCTGGATTTGGGTTTAAAATTTCTTAATTATTCATTATATCAGTTTACTCTTTAAACCCTAGCTTTATCCTATAAATAGGGATGATTAGGGTTGAGGTGATTACAACAATTATTTGCAAAAGAATTCAAGTTTAAGGCTTTCAAAAGAAATTTTTGTTCTCTGTTTTTGTGCTCAAAATTCTCTCTCTTTACTGAAGTTTTTGGTTCAAAACTCTCTTTAATTTCATTTTCTTTTTCACTTACAAAACTTGAGCTTCAATCCTACTCATTGTTCTATAGGATTTTTGTAAGGGAAAAGGTTTTTCAAAAGAGGGTTTGTGGTCTTTTGATCACCAAGAGATTCTTGTATTTGTGGCTCCACTACCTCTGGACTAGAGGAGTGTGATTGAGGAGTTGGGTACTCCGGTGTGGTTGTTACTCTTTGTGAAAGTTATAGTGGTTGGAAAATCCTTCTGGGTGAAGGCGGGGACGTAGAGCTGGGTGCTCGAACCTCGGAACAAATCTCTGTGTTTGCGATTGGTTTACTTGCTTCATTTACTTGCTTTATATTACTTGCTTCATTTACTTACTTTATATTCATTGCTATATTTACTTGCTTCATAATCATTGCTATATTGTCGATCAATACTCACACCACAAGATTGCATTGCGCACCTCAAACTCTTATCTAGAGGAATCACAAGGAAGGAGTTCAG
This sequence comes from Agave tequilana, assembly GCA_038442645.1. NCBI lineage: Eukaryota > Viridiplantae > Streptophyta > Magnoliopsida > Asparagales > Asparagaceae > Agave > Agave tequilana. Next base: position 195,667 of record JAVJIF010007402.1, on the reverse strand, counting down.
AGCCCTTCACGGGGTATTCGGCTTCTAGTCTTGTTTCGGGTGATCGTTGCATCATAACTTTTAAATTTGTGCATTGATTAGCATTATCACCTATTCACCCCCCCTCTAGGTGATTTCAATTGGTATTAGAGCTAGGACTCTAGTTTTTGGCTTCACATCCTTAGAGAGATCCTAAAATTTGCTAATCACTATTTACATATTTTCATTCATACACTAGTAAAGATGACTGATAACATTAAGACCCCTCCCAAATTTGATGGACTCAACTTTCCCATATGGAAAGTTAGGATGACTATTTTTCTACAATCTCTAGGAAGTCTAGTTGCTAAGTCTTTGACCAAGCCTTATAGTAGACCCGAAAGTGAGGAGGACACTTGGTCCGAATTTAGTTTCAAGGAATATGAGGCTAATTCTAAGGCTCAAAATGACCTTATCACAGCTTTGAATGAGGATGATCTAACACGGGTTATCCATTAGAAATCCGCCTATGAGATTTGGCAACACTTATTGGTCACTCATGAGGGGACATCACAAGTCAAGAGAGCCAAAATAGATCTCTTGCGTTCCCAATATGAAAGTTTTAAAATGCTAGAAGATGAATCTATTTATAATATGATTACCAAGTTTACTAAGATTACTAATGCTCTTTCTTCTCTAGGTGATGAAATAAGCAACGACCAAAGGTGCGCAAGGTGATTCGTGCTCTTCCTTTGTCATGGGAGATCAAAGCTACCACCTTAAAGGAGTTGAATGACAAAGATGAGATGGAGATCATAAGTCTTATTGGAAACCTTAAAACTCATGAGATGGAGAAGAAGGCTAGAGAAGATGCGGTACCTCAAAAGAAAAAGTCAATAGCTTTCAAGTCTTCCTCTTCCAACTACGATGATGAAGAAGATGAAGAAGATGATGAAGAGCTATCTCTCTTTGTAAGAAATATAAAGAGAATATACCGCAAGAATAAGCTCAACTTTAGAAGACAATGGGAAGGGAAGGAGGAGAAAAGGATCATATGCTACAACTGTCGGAAACCCAGACACATCATGGCCGATTGCCCCGATTTCAAGAAAAAGATGATCTCCTCCTTGAAGCAAAAGAGGCCGGTTGAAAAGAAGGTATACAAAGCCACTTGGGATTCGGAAAGTGAATCCGAAGATGAGGTCGACACGGCAAATATGTGTTTCATGGCAAACACACCCAAGGTAACTTCTCAACCACTTGATGATGAAAATGAAATAAGTAGAGAAATATTAGAACATGCTTTTGTTGAACTTTCTTAAAGTTTTGATGATAAAAAGGTAGAATGTTCTAAATTGAAAAAGGAAATTGAGATGCTTAAAAATCAACTTGCAATTTCTTCAAAAGAAAAGGTTGAACTTTCTTCAAATCTTATTTCAACAAAAAGAGAGTTTGATGCTTATAGAGTTGCTTGTAAAGGTAAATTTTCAAAAATTGATGAATATGAATTATCTCTGTTAAAAACTAAAATCAATGATTTTGGAAATGTTTTAAAAGAATGTGCTTTTAATACTAATAAATTAGAGGAAATGTTTTCAAAGAAGCATTTGCACACTCCACATGCTAAGAATGATAAAACAACTCATGCTAAAAATTCTCATGCTCATCATGCCAACACTTCACATGACACTCATGTTAAAACTACTCATACTCACAATTCACATATTCGTAAGCCACAAGCTCATTATGCATTTAAATATGGAAAATTTTATAGATGCACTTATTGTGGCCGGAATGGCCATTTAGCTAAATTTTGCTATGATCATATAAAAAGAACAAATAATCTTGTGTGGGTTCGAGACACTAACTCTTTATGACCCAAGAAAATATGGGTACCAAAATCAAGTCTTAAATTATTTGATGTAGGTACACACCAAGGCTCCAAGACGTAAGGAGCGGTGGTACCTTGATAGTTGTTGTTCAAGGCATATGACATGGGATATCAACAACTTCACAACCCTATCAAGGTACGTTGAAGGTGGCACCATCACCTTCGGAGATGACTCCAAGGGCATCATCATTGGTATAGGTAACATTAAGATTGGTGCATCTCCTTTAATAGAAAATGTTGTTCTTGTTGATGGGCTTAAACATAACTTGCTTAGTATTAGTCAATTATGTGATCGTGGTCTTAAAGTTGTGTTTGATGAATCTTCTTGCAAAATTTTTAATTGTAAAACCAATGATTGTATTCTCACCGGATTTCGTGAAAATAATGTCTATATTATTGACAGGCTAAATTTGGATTGTTCTACTAAATGCTTGAATGCTTTTGATGAGATTTCATGGCTTTGGCATAGAAGATTAGGACATGCATCTTTTGATCACCTTGCTAGAATTAATTCTAAGGAATTGGTAAAGGGTATTCCTTGTTTGAAATTTGAAAAAGACCGCATTTGTGGTGCGTGTCAACTTGGGAAATAAACAAAGTCTTCTTTCAAACCAATCAAGGATATCATGTCAACTAGGCCATTAGAATTGATTCACATGAATCTTTTTGGACCAACTAAAACTAAAAGCTTAAATGGAAGTAGATATGTTTTTGTTTTAGTTGATGATTTTTTTCGTTTCACTTGGGTTTTATTTTTGGAACACAAAGATCAAACTTTTTCGCATTTTAAGATTTTTCGAAAAAGAGTTGAAAAAGAAAAAGGATTTTCAATTTTAGAAATAAGAAGTGATAGAGGTGGTGAGTTTGTTAACCAACTCTTCATGACTTATTGTGATGAAAAGGGAATTAAGCATGAAATGTCATGTTCTAGAACTCCACAACAAAATGGAGTAGTAGAAAGGAAGATTAGAACTCTTCAAGAAATGGCTAGGACTATGATAAGTGAATATGGGCTCCCTCAATATTTATGGGCCGAGGTCGTAAACACCGCATGCTACATATCAAACCGTATTTATTTGTGTAAAAATACTTTCAAAACTTCTTTTGAAATTTATCATTTAAGAAAACCTAATGTTTCATACTTTAAAGTTTTTGGATGCAAGTGTTTTGTTTTGAATACTAAAGATAATTTGGGTAAATTTGATGCTAAGGCTTATGAAGCAATATTTGTTGAATATTCTAGTACTAGCAAAGCTTATAGAGTATTCAATAAATCTTCTCATACTATTGAAGAATCTATGCATGTTAAATTTGAAGAATCTAATACTATTGTTGAGAATGTTGTAGAGATTGATTCTTTAGGTGAGGACATGGAGAAAATATCCTTGAAGGACTCACCCATTCAAGAAGAAAAGCAAGAACCCATTGGTGAAGTTCAAAAGGATGAAGTGAAAAACTCTCAACCACTTCCTAAAGATTGGAGATATGCTACAAATCATCCCAAAGATCTCATCAAGGTGATGTGTCAAAAGGGGTAACAACTCGCTCCAAACTCCATGAATTGTGTGGTAATTTTGCATTCTTATCTCATTTTGAACCCAAAACATCCTCGAAGCCGAGGGTGACTCATATTGGTTGCTAGCTATGCAAGAAGAGCTCAATCAATTTGAGCGCAACAAAGTTTGGCACCTTGTTCCTAGACCCCACGATAGACCAATAATTGGTACTAAGTGGATATTTAGGAACAAGTTGGATGAGTCAGGAAATGTGATTAGGAATAAGGCTAGGTTAGTGCCCAAGGTTACACTCAAGTTGGGAAGGAATCGACTTTGAGGAGACCTTTGCATCCGTAGCACGGCTTGAAGCCATACGGATCACACTAGCTTATGCATCTTTTAAAAATTTTAAACTTTTTCAAATGGATGTAAAAAGTGTATTTTTAAATGGTTTTATTGATGAGGAAGTTTATGTTGAACAACCTCCCAGTTTTGTAGATCATGTTCATCCTAATTTTGTTTTCAAACTTGATAAAGCTTTGTATGGTTTAAAACAAGCTCCAAGAGCTTGGTATGAAAGGCTTTCTAGTTTTCTTCTTTCAAATGATTTTGTTAACGGCAAAGTAGACACCACATTATTTACTAAGCATGTGAGTAGTAACATTCTTATAGTTCAAATATATGTTGATGATATAATTTTTGGTTCTACTAATGAGTTACTTTGCAAGGAATTTGAACAATGCATGCAACGTGAATTTGAGATGTCATTAATGGGTGAATTGAATTATTTTCTTGGACTCTAAATCAAGCAAATGCGTGATGGGATAATCATATGTCAAGCCAAGTACTCCAAGGAACTCATCAAGAAATTTGGGCTTGAAGACTCAAAAGTTTGCAACACTCCTATGGCAACTACCACCAAGCTTGATAAGGATGACCAAGGTAAGTGTGTTGATATAAAATTGTATAGAAGCATGATTGATAGTTTGTTATATTTAACGGCTAGTAGGCCGGATATCATGTTTAGTGTGTGTCTTTGTGCTAGGTTCCAATCGTATCCTAAAGAATCTCATTTAATTGCGGTAAAACGCATTATTCGTTATATTAAGGGCACTATTGGAATGGGTCTTTGGTATTCGAAAACTGGAGATTTCTCAATGACGAGTTTTTTGGATGTCGACTATGCGGGTTGTAAAGTGGATAGGAAGAGTACTAGTGGAACATGTCAATTTCTTGGTAATTGTCTTGTTTCATGGTATTCCAAGAAACAAAATTCGGTAGCCCTCTCAACCGCCGAGGCGGAGTATGTTGCGGCGGGGGCTTGTTGTGCACAAGTCCTTTGGATGAAACATACTCTCCTTGATTATGATTTGCATTATGACCATATAAAAATATTTTGTGATAATACTAGTACTATTCATATGACTAAGAATGCAAATCAACATAGTAAGACCAAGCACATTGAGATTAGATATCACTTTCTTAGAGATCATTTTTAGAAAGGTGATATTGAGATTGATTATGTTTCTTCCGATTTGCAACTTGCCGATATTTTCACTAAACCACTTGACTATAATAGATTTTCTTTTATATGTGGTGAACTTAATGTTTGGGTTATTGAATAAGAAAGTTTTCTTGCTAATTTGTCCCTTTTTGATGTATGACAAAAAGGGGGAGAAATATGTGTTATGATTTGGTGTTTTATTGATGGTTTTCAACATTTTTATCATAATGGATTGTTTTATACTTGTTAAATAGAGCATTATTTGAGGGGGAGTTTTACCTCTCTTTTATATCTTGTGATATAGCCTATATGTTTTGTCATGATCAAAAAGGTGGAGATTGTTGGCCCAAAAGGTTACACTCTCCATTTGTTTAAGTTTTGATGATAACAAAACACATAGAAGCTATATGGTACTAATATGTTGTTTAGAATGAGTTTCAGGTTAGTACCATTCATGATGGCCTTTCTTAGCTATTGCAAGGTTTATGATGCTAAAAAGGCAAATGGCGCAAGAGGAAGTTTTCATTGAAGAGAAGGCTCTAGCTTGGTGTAGCGTGGCTCAGAGACTTCATTTCTTTGTTCTTATACATTTAGTTTGTTAAAGAATAGTGAATAGGTTTGAAGCTCAAAATTCCCCACACACACAAGTTTTTGTGCACATGATTTTTCTAAAAGAAATTTTCTCCTATATACAAAATAGTTTTAAACATATTTTATTACTTACAAACTCTATTTTTGTATAATATACCAAGTCTTGATCAAAACTATTTTGAAAACTATCAAGATCTTCAAATCATTTTTCAAAATAGTTATTTTTGGCCTGTTGCGGTCGACCGGGCGGTCGACCGGCTCTGTTTCAGGTCAGAACGGTCGACCGGCCGGTCGACCGGGATTCTGACCGTTTGGGTGCGTGCATGTGTGCACGTTTCCCGGTCGACCGGGCGGTCGACCAGACCCCATGTCGGTCGACCGACCTTCGGCCGACTGAAAGTACCTTAGTCTCTGTTTGTTTCGGTCGACCGTGGGCTAGCAACGGCTAAAATTTTTGAAAACCCGGTCGACCGGCCGGTCGACCGAGAGCTTGATTTTAGCCTAACGGCTACTTTATTAAACACGTTTTTAAACGTGGGTTTTCTCTCTAAACGAGTTTAGGGGCTGGATTTGGGTTTAAAATTTCCTAATTATTCATTATATCAGTATACTCTTTAAACCCTAGCTTTATCCTATAAATAGGGATGATTAGGGTTGAGGTGATTACAACAATTATTTGCAAAAGAATTCAAGTTTAAGGCTTTCAAAAGAAGTTTTTGTTCTCTGTTTTTTTGCTCAAAATTCTCTCTCTTTACTGAAGTTTTTGGTTCAAAACTCTCTTTAATTTCATTTCTTTTTCACTTACAAAACTTGAGCTTCAATCCTACTCATTGTTCTATAGGGTTTTTGTAAGGGAAAAAGGTTTTTCAAAAGAGGGTTTGTGGTCTTTTGATCACCAAGAGATTCTTGTATTTGTGGCTCCACTACCTATGGACTAGAGGAGTGTGATTAAGGAGTTGGGTACTCCGGTGTGGTTGTAACTCTTTATGAAAGTGGTAGTGGTTGGAAAATCCTTCTGGGTGAAGGCGGGGACGTAGAGCTGGGTGCTCGAACCTCAGAACAAATCTCTGTGTTTGCGATTGGTTTACTTGCTTCATTTACTTGCTTTATATTACTTGCTTCATTTACTTGCTTTATATTCATTGCTATATTTACTTGCTTCATAATCATTGCTATATTGTCGATCAATACTCACACAACAAGATTGCATTGCGCACCTCAAACTCTTATCTAGAGGAATCTTGAGGAAGGAGTTCAGAGCCCTTCACGGGGTATTCGGCTTCTAGTCTTGTTTCGGGCGATCGTTGCATCATAACTTTTAAATTTGTGCATTGATTAGCATTATCACCTATTCACCCCCCCTCTAGGTGATTTCATAAACTCTATCGTAGCATGATTGGTAACTTGTTGTATTTAACAGCTAGTAGGCCAGACATTATGTTTTGTGTTTGTCTTTGTGCTCGATTTCAATCGTGTCCTAAAGAGTCCCATTTGATTGCGGTAAAACGCATTATTAGATACCTTAAGGGCACAATTGAAATGGGTTTGTGGTATCCGAAGACCGGACAATTTTCAATGACGAGTTTTTCGGATGCCGACTATGCGGGTTGTAGAGTGGATAGGAAGAGTACAAGTGGAACATGTCAATTTCTCGGTAATTGTCTTGTTTCATGGTCTTCCAAGAAACAAAATTCGGTAGCCCTCTCAACCGCCGAGGCGGAGTATGTTGTGGCGGAGGCTTGTTGTGCACAAGTCCTTTAGATGAAACATACTCTCCTTGACTATGATTTGCATTATGACCATATTAAAATACTTTGTGATAATACTAGTACTATTCATATGACTAAAAATGCAAATCAACATAGTAAGACTAAGCACATTGACATTTGGTATTACTTTCTTAGAGAGCATTATGAGAAAGGTGATATTGAAATTGATTATGTTTCTACCGATTTTCAACTTGCCGATATTTTTACAAAACCACTCGACTAACTAGATTTTCTTTTAATTGTGGTGAATTGAATGTTTGTGTTATGGATTCATGAAAAAAAAAATTTAACAATGTTTACCCTTTTTGATGTATGAACAAAAGGGGAGAAAAAGTTAGTTTATTATTTTGAGTTTTGAGTAATGTATTTTAAGTTTTGAGTTTTGAGTTTTGAGTTATGTGTTTTGAGTTATTGTTTGTGGAGCTATATGTTTTGAATTCTTATGTCTTTCTTATGCCAAGTTCTTGTTTTTACTTTTCATTCTTGTATATAGCCATTCATATATATAGCATGATTTGAGGAGGAGTCTCCAAGCTCCTTTCCCATTTTCCCCATTTTTTTAAAAATAACTCATATGTTATGTGATCATCAAAAAGGGGGAGATTGTTGGCCCAAGGTTACAATCACCCGGTTTTTGAGTTTTGATGATTACAAAACATATATAGTTATTTGTACTAATCATATTTTAGTGTTTAAGTGTGTTTCAGGGTTATAAGGATTCAAGATGTCTTCTTCCCTAAAGGAAGGTATTTTTGACTAAAGATTGACTCAATTCGGGATCAAGGATTCAAGCTATTCAACATTGCATATAGAGAAGCCCAAATTTGAAGATCTTGTAGTCACCTAGAACCTTTGTAAGAATTAGTATGTTAAAGAGTAAGGTTATGATAAGTTGGCTCAAGAAAACACACACACACTTTCATTTTTTAAAATACGAGTTTTGTTTTGGTTAGTTGGATTAGGTGCATGTCTTGATTGATATACATGTCTCAAAATATTTCATATTTTTACATCTAGTTTAAATCATGTATCTCATCCCTTATAGCATGCTACTTAAACATCAATCCATTTAAAAATATTTTAAAAATTCTTCAAAGTTCAAAAATATTTCCTAATTAATACTGTTTCAGGCCTAACGGTCGACCGGGCAGTCGACCGGATCTATTTCAGACCAGATCGGTCGACCGGACTGGTCGACCGGGCCTTGTGGCATTGGCATGCACGTTTGTGCACGTCTGCAGGTCGACTGGACTGGTCGACCGACTTACAGACCCTTGCTCTCGGGTTTTGTCGGTCGACCGGGCCAGTCGACCGACAGAACAAACAATTCCTTTTTGTTTAGCCTGCGGTCGACCGAACGGTCGAACGAGTCTAACGGCTCTTTTGCCAGATAGACTGTCGGTCGACCGGTCCGGTCGACCGACAGCCGCCAGCAGCCCCCAACGACTAGTTTCTTGAAATCTGTTTTCTGGTTTTGATTTTGATGGCTCTTTCAGCTATCTCTGATTTTCTTGTGCCTATAATCTGACCTATTGACCTAGATTAAATGATGAAATGATCTTATCTAATCCCTATAAATAGATGTCATTGGTCCTTTGTTGAATACAAGAAAAATCCCTATTGTTTTTAAGTTTCTAAAGAAAAGAAAAGTTTTCAAGCTCTCATTCTCTAAAGTGCTTTCTTGGTTAAAGTTTTCAGTTGTTTTCCAAGATCTTTTTACTTCTTTTCAACTGAAATTTTCTCACTTCACTTCTTGAGCCAAAAATCATCCCCACTCTATAAGAAGTTGTAAGAGAGAAGTTTGTGGTCTTTTGATCACCTAGTTACTTGTATTTTCTTGTGTTGAGATCCCTCTTGTGTAGAGGTTGGATTGGTTGGAGTTGGGTACTCCGGTCTTGTGTAGACCAATTGTAATCCCTTGGGTGTAAAAGTTCCCGTGTGGAAATTCCCTTTGCGGATTTAGTGGAAATCCTTCACGGTGGTGGAGGCGGGGACGTAGAGCAGTGGCTCGAACGTCGAAACAAATTACTTGTGTTTGCGATTGGTTTCCTTATTGCTTTTTTATTGCTTTACATTTCTATCTTGTGATACCTCTTGCTTGCACTTCATTATTGCACCCATTTCATTTACTTGCATTTTTCGGTCTTTACTCATCTCAACAAGAAAGCAATTACGCGCCTCAACTCAAAATCTAGAGGAATCAAATAGGAGAAGTTCTAGAGCCCTTCACGGGGAATTCGGCTTCAATTTCTTGTTTTGAGTGACCGTTGCATCATACATACATACTAGTTTAAAAAGATCATTAGATTAGCATTAATACCTATTCACCCCCCTCTAGGTGTTTTTCAATTGGTATCAGAGCTTTGGTCTCTAGGCTCTTGGCTTAACAACCTTAGAGAGATCCTATATTGCTAATCACTCTATTCATTTTTCATCCTCATACACTTAGTAAAAATGGCCGAAGGAATTAAGACCCCACCCAAGTTTGATGGCCTTAACTTTCCCATATGGAAGGTTAAGATGACCGTGTTTTTCCAATCCTTTGGGAGCCGGGTTGCAAAGGCGGTGACCAAACCTTTTAGTGCACCCCTTAGTGATGAGGACACTTGGTCCGATATTACCACGAAAGAGTTTGACGCTAATGCTAGGGCACACTATGCCTTGCTTCAAGCTCTTAATGATGATGATATTTCTAGAGTCATTCATTGCAAATCCGCTTATGAGATTTGGACTCACCTACTTGTCACTCATGAGGGAACTTCACAAGTAAAGAGGGCAAAAATCGACCTTCTTCGTTCCCAATATGAAAACTTTTCTATGCAAGAGAATGAAACCATAGATGATATGGTTACTAAGTTTACAAAGATTACTAATAGACTTTCTTCTTTAGGTGATGGCATTGACAATGACCAAAAAGTGAGGAAGATCATCCGTGCACTCCCTCCATCTTGGGAAGTCAAAGCCACAACTTTGAAGGAGCTCAATGACAAGGAAGAAATGGAGCTTATCGGTCTCATTGGGAATTTCAAGACCCATGAGATGGAAAGAAAAGCAAGAGAAGAGATGGCTCCTCCCAAGAAGAAAGTGATCGGCAAAAAGCAAGCACTAAAATAAGAGAAGAAAGTGTGGGTTGATGTTACTGCTTTTGCGATTCTTCCGTAGTAGCAAAGTGGCTATACGGGTCGTATCCACAAGGAGGGAGAGCGATGGAAGCTTGATGCGGCTTTAAAGTTCAAGAAGAAAGAAAGTTCTTGTTTCCAAATAAAGAATTGAAAAGTGAAAACAAGTTATTTTTAAGAATTGTTGGAAAAATGTTTTAGTGGTTTGTAAAAGTGGATTTTTTTCTTAGTTGTAAAAGTGCATGGCTAACTTTCTACTAAGTGCTCCCACTAATTTCTAACTTTTGGAAGATAGCCTCACGATGGATCATAGGCGAACACAACCCTTGTGCATTGGAACTATTCACGTGGAAATCGAGTGAAAGTTCTTCCTATAACTTTGCTTTACACGGCAAAAACTCAGACATTCTCATATCAAGATCCAATAGAAGGCGAGAATACGGGAAGACACGAGTGCACTAATGGTATCGGCAAAGTTAAAAGGAAAGTCTCTAACTTACAACAACAAGCAAAGTACAAAACCCATAGATCATCAAAAAACCATTTAAGTATAAAATATAAGAAGGTAAATACTTGTAGGTAAGTTAGAGTTAGAACCCTCATCTTAAAATGCCATAGCTCTCGTTTGCACAAGGCTTGTTTGACACTATTGACCCATGCGGGTTATCAATCAAGTAGTTAGAGATTAGTGGGTTAGTAGTTAGTTAGCCATGCTATGAAAAAGTTAGTTAGCCATAAAAGTAAAAGAAACAACAAAGGAAAAGAAGCGGAGAGGAAGGGAGTTACACTACAACAAGAAACAACAAAAGGAAGAAGTAAAGAGCAATGAGTTTACACTACAACAATGAAGTAAAAGCAAAAGAAAGCACAAGTTAATTGAAAGAAGGAAGAGAAGTAGTACTTGTTTTAGCTTGTCACCCTTCAAATACAACACTTACATTCTCTCTCTCTTTCACTCTAATGGCTAAAACAACAACTAGAAGAAGAACAACAACAACAACTACAAACCTAAAAACAAGATTACATAAACTTGCTAAAACTCTGGATCTCCTCAAACTGAAGACCCCTGGGGGTATTTATAGGCACCAGGGGAAAGGGGGCCACGTGAACGGCACGTGGCCCAAAGCGCAGGCGCGCGCGCCCAAAGGGCCGCGGAAACGCGACCCTGCCAGGTCGGCGCACGCCTGGCTTCGGGCAGCGCGCGTCGCCCAGACTGTCTTCTGATGCCTTGATCTTCTAGACTTGCGATTTGATACCCTGGGCTGACAAAATCTTCACCCTAAAGTCAATGGCTACTTGGTAGGCTTTTAATCACCAATTAAATGGTGATTTAGGTCTTCTTCTTCATTTGCACACCATGGACCTAGGATCAAGCAAGCAAGGTTTTATTAGAAAAATTTTACATGAAATAAATATGAGAATGTGATGAAAATTATGCAAAATTAGAGACTAATCACACCCCCACACTTATCTTTTGCTCGTCCCGAGAAAAACAAAAATAAGAAAATTATTATACTACTTTCGCAGGTGACGCGATTGCACTGAGCATGTGCAACAAGCCTTTAAACCTCTAGGTTTCCCCTAGAGGAGGAGTGTTATCTCCTGAGGGTTTTTAGCAGATTGCACCCACAAAATCCAGTAAGTAAAGAAAAGAAGTTAGTTGTTAGAAAGAATTTTTTTCATGAAAAAGAACCTTCAATCATCTAAGTAAAAATGACCAAATGATGTAAGAATTAGGTTTAACGCTCATAAGTCCTCTTATACTTTAGCCTTTATAAAATAAGAAACTATGATTTTTCTTTAAATTTAGAAAGGATCTTGTACTTCTAACTCATTCTTTTATTTTGCTTTGAAAGATATGCATAATGTGTAAGTGTGATGTGCTTGGGATTTTTCAACTCAATTTTGAATATCATTTAATTTTATTAATATTTACTTATTATTCTTGGTTCCATTAAGCTTTCTACTTCACTTATGTAACACATATCAAACCGATGACTCCCAAACCAGATGGTCTTAGGGCACCAGGTGGAAAAACACCCTTCAGGTCAAATATGCAAGTGGAGCAGGCCACGAAATCAAGATTTATTTATACATTATTGTATATAGAATTTTTTTTTTTGGCGTGAGTAATCATGCTTCTTGAGGCACAATTATCCAGCTTTTTTTTTTCAGAGTTGTGTCTCTAAATCACAAGCATGTGTGTGTGGGTTATGCATATTCTACTAAGGCTAAATAAAAGGTATGAGTTATTTTCCTTATCCCTTCTAACTTTTTAGTCAAACTAATCTTTCTTGTTTATTTAGGCAAAAATAAAGATTCATTAATAAGGTTCCCGTAATTCTTACAATCTTTTGGTATTTTTATAAAGAGTATGAAATTTCTTTTCAATCTAAAATTTTCTCTTGTTTTTTTTTTTTTGGTAAAAAGTAAAAGAAGAAAGGAAAAGTGTTAGCACCCCCCACACCTATCTAATACATTGTCCTCAATGAATGTATATGAAAAAGAGAATGCAATAAATAGGGTGAAGAAATAATGTTACCGTCTTCGTGGACTTGGGCCGGCCAAGTACGAATAGGCGAAAGAAATGTCAAAAAGAATGTAGAAGGGGTAAGCATATAAATTTTTTTTTTAGTTATTGTGGTTAGGTGTATGACGGGGCAAAAAGAGTCAGCACACTATCATCCGGAGTCATAGGCTCAATGGTCAAGAAGGGCTTCAGTCTTTGCCCATTCACTTTGAATTCCGTGTTGTTCTTAGGGTCTGCAATAAGCACAGCACCGTGTGGGAAAACAGTGCGCACAATGAACAGTCCCGACCAACGAGTTTTCAGCTTCCCCGCGAAAATATGAAGCCTAGAGTTATACAACAGAACCCTATCTCCTGGTGCAAAGTTTTTTCGGGTTATGATTTGGCCATGGAAAAGTTTAGTCCTGCTCTTGGTGATTCGGGCATTCTCATAGGCTTCATTCTGTATCTCCTCTAATTCTGAAATCTGCAGTCTCCTAAGTTCACCGGCCATGGTTAGATCAAAGTTGAGTTAATTGCCCAGAGGGCCTGGTATTCTAACTCTACTGGCAGATGACAGGCTTTTCCAAACACGATTCGATAAGGAGACATCCCCAGAACTGTATTAAAAGCAGTACGGTAAGCCCACAATGCATCATTGAGCTTAACCGACCAATCCTTTCGGTTTTGTTCGACAGTCTTTTCCAGAATGAGCTTGATCTGTCGGTTGGTGACTTCGACCTGCCCATTTGTATGGGGATGATACGGAGTAGATAACTTGTGATTGATGGAATATTTTTGCATCAGAGCTTCAAAAACTCTGTTGCAGAAATGTGATCCATTATCACTAATTATCGCTCTAGGGGTGCCAAATCGGGAGAAGATGTTCTCTTTGAGAAATTTGTCAACCACTTTGTTGTCATTCGTCTTAGTTGGCACAGCTTCTACCCACTTAGAGACATAATCTACAGCAACCAAAATGAACTGGTTGCCGAAGGAATTGGGGAATCGCCCCATGAAGTCGATACCCCACACATAAAAAATTTCAACTTCAAGGATCGGGTTCAGGGGCATCATGTCTCTTCTAGAAACTTTCCCAATTTTCTGACAATTTGCGCATGACTTGCAAAAATGATATGAGTCTTTGAACAAAGTGGGCCAGTAGAACCCACTTTGTAGAACCTTCTCTGCAGTCTTGCGGGGACCAAAGTGTCCTCCGCATGCAAGGTCATGGCAAAAGCTGAACACACTCCTCTGTTCCTCCTCTGGTATCATCGTCTAATAATTTGGTCGGGACAATACTTAAAAAGATACGGTTCTTCCCAGAAGAAGTACCGTACTTGGGCAAAGAAGCAGTATTGGTCTTGCTTTGTCCAGTCAGCGGGTAATTGTCCTGTGGCCAGGTAATTAACAATGTCCGCATACCAGGGTTCCTTAAGAATGGCTAGGATGTGCTCGTCTGGGAAATCCTCATTGATCGGAGCTTGGATGGTTGGTGCATTCGGAATTCGTGAGAGATGATCAGCAACCACATTTTCTATACCTCGTTTATCCCGGATTTCTAAGTCAAATTCTTGAAGCAAAAGGATCCACCGAATCAGTCAGACTTTTGCTTCCTTCTTGGTCATGAGGTATTTCAGAGCCGAGTGATCCGTAAAAATCTCCGTCTTCGAACCTAACAAGTAGGGCCGGAACTTTTCTAACGCAAAGACAACGGCCAAGAATTCCTTCTTAGTCGTTGTATAATTCTGTTGGGCGTCATTCAAGGTCCTACTCGAATAGTAAATCACGTGCTGCCTATTATCGATGCGCTATCCTAGAACAGTGCCAATAGCAAAGTCAGATGCATCACACATGATTTCAAATGGCTGGGCCCAATTAGGAGCAGAAATAATAGGCGCAGAAATAAGTTCTTTCTTAAGCTTCCCCCATGACTTGAAACATTCATCGTTGAAATCAAAGGGCACATCTTTAGCGAGCAGGTTGGTTAAGGGCCTCGCGATTTTGCTAAAGTCCTTAATGAACCGTCGGTAGAACCCAGCATGCCCTAAAAAGGATCTAATATCTTTGAGGCTTTTGGGTGGTGGAAGCTTAGCAATCACTTCTACTTTAGCCTTATCCACTTCTATGCCTCTCCTTGAAATCTCATGGCCCAAGACAATCCCCTGTCTCACCATGAAGTGACATTTTTCCCAGTTTAGAGTTAGGTTCTTCTCAATGCATCTTTGTAGCACTAACTCTAGGTGATGAAGACACTGATCAAATGAATCTCCGTAGATGGAGAAGTCATCCATGAAAATCTCAAGAAAACATTCCACCATGTCAGAGAACAAACTAAGCATGCACCGTTGGAACGTTGCAGGAGCATTGCACAATCCAAAAGGCATGCGCCGATAAGCAAAGGTTCCAAACAGGCAGGTGAACGTCGTCTTTTCCTGGTCTTCTGCAGCAATGGGGATTTGATTGTATCCCGAGTACCCATCTAGGAAGCAGTAGTACTCATGTCCAGCCAAACGCTCAAGCATTTGGTCGATGAAGGGTAGCGGGAAGTGGTCTTTACGGGTAGCTGCATTCAACTTCCTGTAGTCGATACAAACACGAACCTTGGTAGGCAGTCTTGTTTGTACCAATTCTTTTTTCTCATTTTCTACCACCGTAAAGCCAGCCTTCTTTGGGACCGCATGAACAGGGCTAACCCATTAGCTATCAGAAATGGGATAAATGATCCCATTATCTAATAGTTTCAGAATTTCAGCCTTAACTGCCTCTTACATGAGAGGGTTAAGCCTGCGTTGTGGGTCCCTCCTAGGGGTTGCTTCTTCGACTAAATGGATTCTATGTTGCACTATGGATGGACTTATTCCCTTGAGGTTCTTCATCGTCCATCCAATGGCTTCCCTATGTCTTTTCAGAATAGACATTATGTTGGCCCATAAGGTTACACTCTCCATTTGTTTAGAGTTTTGATGATAACAAAACAAATAGGAGCTATATGGTACTAATTAGTTTGTTAAGATAAGTTTCAGGTTTGTACCATATTTAGAGGCCATTGCTTAGCTATTGCAAGAAATTCTAGGTTCATGAAGCAAAGAAGGCTTATTGCACATCAAGGAAGGAACATAGAAGAGAAGGCTCTAGCAAGGCATTGCATGGCTCAAGACTTCAAGATTGCTCAAGATAAATTATTAGATTGTTTTTAGTTTAGAGTTTTGTTAAAGAATAATGAATAGGTTTGAAGCTCCATCACACAAGTTTTTGCGCACATCTTATTTCTAAGTTTAATTCATATAAATTATACAAAAATATTTTGATACAAAATCCTCTGCCTGCAAATCCATATTTATGTTTTATACTTATTCCTATTTAAAACATCTTTTGATAAAAATGTTTATCTCCTCAAAAATCTGTTTGAAACTTGTGTTTTGGCCTGAGCCGGTCGACCGCCTCGGTCGACCGTGCCTGTGTCAGGTTTTGCCGGTCGACCGCCCGAGTCGACCGTGGTTCTGGCAGATGCACGTATCAGTGTGCACGTTTCACGGTCGACCGAGACTTGCCTGACTGTAACACTTTGCTCTCTGTTTGTTTGGGTCGACCGGGCCGGTCGACCGTAGCCTGCAACGATCATTTTCTTTGTACTAACGGTCGACCGGGCCGGTCGACCGGACTAGCCGTTTGAACAGTAACGGCTAGTTTTCTGAGCAGATTTATTTTTGTCTTTTTCTCACTTAAGTGTGTTTAAGTGACATGTTTTGGTTTTAATACATTCTGATTAGCCTTAAAAATGTTTTATCTTTAAACCCTAGCCCTCTCCTATAAATAGGGGTGTTTGGGGAGAGTTTGGTTACTAGAAAAATTATCAAAATCTCCACAAGTTTAAGGCATTCAAAAAGACTTGGTTTCTTGGTTTTTGTGCTGAAATTCTCTCTCATTTTCTGAAGTGTTTTCAAGAACTCTCTGATTTCTTTTTCTTTTCTCCTTGCACACAAGAGCTTCATTCCTACTCATTGTTCTCTAAGGACCTTTGTAAGGGAAGAGAATTTTGAAAGAGAAAGTTTGTGGTCTTTTGACTACCAAGAGAGATTGCTTGTACTTGAGATTGTGGAGTTGGGTACTCCGGTGTATTTGTGACATCTTTGTGATAGTGGAAGTGGATGGAATCCTTCTGGGGAAGGCGGGGAAGTAGAGCTGGGTGCTCGAACCTCGATAACAAATCTTGATGTTTGCGTTTGGTTTACTTTTCCTTGTTCTTGCTCTACTTTCATTGCTATTACTACTTGCTTTTGATTGTCATTACTATATTCACTTGTTGTCATTCATCTTGTCAATCTTTGTCCCATACAACAAGGTTGCATTGCGCACCTCCAACTCATTTTACGAGGAATCAGGAGGAAGGAGTTCAGAACCCTTCACGGGGCATTCGGCTCTTAGTCTTATTTTGGGCGATTGTTGCATCATAATTTTAAATTGTGCATTGATTAGCATTATCACCTATTCACCCCCCTCTAGGTGATTTTCAATTGGTATCAGAGCTTGGACTCTAGGTTTTTGGCTTAACATCCATAGAGAGATCCTTAAAATTTGCTAATCAACATTTGCATTCCATTTGTCATCACTAGTAAACATGGCCGATAACATTAAAACCCCTCCTAAATTTGATGGACTCAATTTCCCTATTTGGAAGGTTAGGATGACTATCTTTTTGTAATCTTTAGGTAGCTTAGTAGCTAAATCCTTGACCAAACCCTATGTAGCACCCGATAGTGATGAGAGCACATGGACCGACTTCAACTTTAGAGAATATGAGGATAACTCCAAGGCCCAAAATTCCCTCTTAACCGCCTTGAATGAGGATGACCTTACACGGGTAATTCATTGCCAATCCGCCTATGAGATTTGGCAACATCTATTGGTCACACACGAAGGGACTTCACAAGTCAAGAGAGCTAAGATAGATCTCTTGAGGTCCCAATATGAGTCTTTTAAAATGATTGATGAAGAATCTATTGATTGTATGATTACTAGATTTACTAAAATCACCAATGCTCTTTCTTCCTTAGGTGATGATATCTCCAATGATCAAAAGGTGCGGAAAGTGATTCGGGCTCTTCCTACTTCATAGGAGATAAAGGCCACCACCTTGAAAGAATTGAACGACAAGGATGAGATGGACCTAATTAGTCTCATTGGGAACTTAAAGACCCATGAGATGAAAAGAAAGCACGAGAAGAGGCCGCTCCACTAAAGAAGAAGTCCATAGCCTTCAAGTCTTCATCCACTCTTGAGGACGATGAAGAAGATGAAGAAGAAGATGAGGAGCTCTCCCTACTCGTTCGCAATGTGAAAAGGATGTACCGGAGGAACAAGCTCAACTTCCGAAGAAAATTCGAAGGCAAAGAGGAGAGAAGAATTATATGCTACAATTGCCGAAAGCCCGGACACATCATGGCGGATTGCCCGGAGTTCAAGAAGAAGATGACCTCCTCCTTCAAGCCAAAGAAATCGGAAGAAAAGAAAGCGTACAAGGCAACTTGAGATTCGGAAAGCGAGTCCGAGGAAGAGGCGGATATAGCGAATATGTGTTTCATGGCAAACACACCAAAGGTAACCCCTCAACCTCTTGATGATGAAGATGATGAATTAAGTAAGGAAGTTCTTGTTCATGCTTTTGTTGAACTCTCCGAAACCTATGATAATAAAAAGATTAAATGCTCTAAATTAGAAAAAGAAGTTGCTTTTCTTAAGAATCAACTTGTAATAATTACTAGAGAAAAAGATGAAATTTCTTCAAACCTCATTTCTACCCAAAATGAATTTAGTGCTTACAAAGTTGCATGTAAAGCTAAATTTCCTAAGATTGATGAAAAGAAATTTCTTCTTTAAAACTAAAATGGTTGATTTTGAAAAAATTTTGAAAGATTGTGCTTTTAACACTAAGAAACTTGAAGAAAAATTTTCTAAAAAGCACACCTCTCATGCTAAAGATTCACATGCTAAGTCTACTCATGCTCACACTACACATAACACTTCTCATGCTAAATCTTTTCATGCTCACAATTCCCATGCTCACAAATCACACACTCACTATGCTTTTAAATATGGTAGAGTGTATAGATGCACATATTGTGGTAAGAATGGGCATTTAGCTAAATTTTGTTATGACCAAGTTAATAGATCAAATAATTTTGTTTGGGTTAATGAAACTAACCCTTTAGGACCCAAGAAAATGTGAGTACCAAAATCAAGTCCTAAATTATTTGATGTAGGTACACACCAAGGCTCCAAGACGTAGGGAGCGGTGGTACCTTGATAGTGGTTATTCAAGACACATGACATGGGACATCAATAACTTTACAACCCTATCAAGGTACGAGGAAGGTGGCTCTGTCACCTTCGGGGATGACTCCAAAGGCACTATCATCGGTATAGGTAACATTCAAATTGGTGCATCTCCTACTATAGAAAATGTTGTACGTGTTGATGGTTTGAAACATAATTTGCTTAGCATTAGTCAATTTTGTGATCGTGGACTTAAAGTTGTTTTTGATGATTCTTCTTGCAAGATTTTTAATGTTAAAACCATTGATTTATTCTCACCGGTTTTTGTGATGATAATGTTTATATCATTGACATGCTTAATGTGGAATGTTCTACTAAATGCTTAAATGCTTTTGATGAAAATTCTTGGCTTTGGTATAGAAGATTAGGACATGCATCTTTTGACCACCTTTCTAGGATTAATTCAAAGGAATTGGTGAAGGGTATTCCTTGCTTAAAGTTTGAGAAAGACCGCATTTGTGATGCGTGCCAACTTGGGAAACAAACCAAGTCTTCCTTCAAACCAATCAAGGATATCATGTCAACTAGGCCTTTAGAATTAATTCATATGGATCTTTTTGGACCTACTAAAACTAAGAGCTTAAATGGTACTAGATTTGCATTTGTTTTAGTTGATGATTTTTCCCGTTTCACTTGGGTTTTCTTCTTGGAACACAAAGATCAAACTTTTTCACGTTTTAAGATTTTTCGAAAAAGAGTTGAAAAAGAAAAGGGTTTTTCGATTTTGAGAATAAGGAGTGATAGAGGTGGTGAGTTTGTTAACCAACTCTTCATAACTTATTGTGATGAAAAGGGAATTAAGCATGAAATGTCTTGTCCTAGAACTCCACAATAAAATGGAGTTGTAGAAAGGAAAAATAGAACACTTCAAGAGATGGCTAGGACAATGATAAGTGAGTATGACCTCCCTCAATATCTATGGGCCGAGACCGTAAACACCGCATGCTATATATCAAATCGTATTTATTTGTGTAAAAAACATCTTTTGAAATGTATCACTCTAGAAAACCTAATGTTGCATATTTCAAAGTTTTTGATTGCAAGTGTTTTGTTTTGAACACTAAAGATAACTTGGGTAAATTTGATGCTAAGGCTTATGAAGCAATCTTTGTTGGATATTCTACAACTAGTAAAGCTTATAGAGTATTCAATAGATCTTCACTTACTATTGAAGAATCCATGCATGTTAAATTTGAAGAATCTAATGTGGTTGTTGAGAATGTTGTAGAGATTGACCCATTAGGTGAAGACATGGAGAGACTATCCTTGAAGGACTCACCCGCTCAAGAAGAAAAGCTAGAATCAATTGGTGATGTTCAAGAGGATAAAGAGGAAAGCTCTCAACCGCTTCCTAAAGCTTGGAGATACGCTACAAATCATCCCAAGGAGCTCATCTTAGGTGATGCATCTAAAGGGGTAACAACTCGCTCCAAACTCCATGACCTATGTGGTAACTTTGCTTTCATTTCTCATTTTGAACCCAAAAGCATCCTCGAAGCCGAGGCGGACTCATATTGGTTGCTAGCCATGCAAGAGGAACTCAATCAATTTGAGCGCAACCAAGTTTGGCACCTTGTTCCTAGGCCCCACGATAGACCAATAATTGGTACTAAGTGGATCTTTAGAAACAAGATGGTTGAGTCCGGAAATGTGATTAGGAATAAGGCTAGGTTAGTGGCCCAAGGTTACACTCAAGTTCAGGGAATTGACTTTGAGGAGACCTTTGCACCCGTAGCACGGCTTGAAGCCATACGGATGACACTAGCTTTTGCATCTTTCAAAAATTTTAAACTTTTTCAAATGGATGTGAAAAGTGCATTTTTGAATGGTTTTATAAATGAAGAAGTTTTTGTTGCTCAACCTCCCGGTTTCGTTGATCATGTTCATCCCGATTTTATTTTTAAACTTGATAAAGCTTTGTATGGATTGAAACAAGCTCCAAGAGCTTGGTATGAAAGGCTTTCTAGTTTTCTCATTTCAAATGATTTTATTAAAGGCAAAGTAGATACAACACTATTCACTAAGCATGTTGATAATGACAGTTTAATTGTGCAAATTTATGTTGATGATATAATTTTTGGTTCTACTAATGAGTTTTTATGCAAGGAATTTGAAAAGGTT
Organism: Agave tequilana; assembly: GCA_038442645.1. Taxonomy (NCBI): domain Eukaryota; kingdom Viridiplantae; phylum Streptophyta; class Magnoliopsida; order Asparagales; family Asparagaceae; genus Agave; species Agave tequilana. Next base: position 174,374 of record JAVJIF010007402.1, on the reverse strand, counting down.
ATGCAATGTGAGTTTGAAATGTCTTCAATGGGTGAGCTTAATTTCTTTCTTGGACTCCAAATCAAGCAATTGCAAGATGGGAACTTCATATGTCAAGCCAAATACGCAAAGGAACTCATAAAGAGGTTTGGACTTGAAGACTCAAAGGTTTGCAACACTCCCATGGCAACTACCACCAAGCTTGATAAGGATGACCAAGGTAAAAATATTGATATTAAATTATATAGAAGCATGATAGGTAGTCTTTTGTATTTGACGGCAAGTAGGCCGGATATCATGTTTAGTGTGTGTCTTTGTGCTAGATTTCAATCGTGTCCCAAAGAGTCTCATCTTATTGCGGTAAAACGCATTATTCGTTATATTAAGGGAACGATTGGAATGGGTCTATGGTATCCGAAAACCGGAGATTTCTCAATGACGAGTTATTCGGATGCCGACTATGCGGGTTGTAGAGTAGATAGAAAGAGTACTAGTGGGACTGTAGGATCTATATAACAAGCAAAACAACACTAGAGGGGGGGTGAATAGTGTTATTTAAACTTTAAACAAATCACTTGCAGAAATTAAATAATCACAAGAGATTAAGCACAGAAAAACAAACGCAAACAGCGGAGAGTTATCCTGGTTCGGTCCTTGTGACCTACATCCAGTCCCCAAGCAAACGCTTGAGATTTTTCCTTACTTTCCTTGTGTACACCCTACAACAAGTGCCTTGTGCACCACTTGACAAACACCCTTTGCCAACGTGCACAACTTCTCTTCCACCAAGAGAACACGCCTTGTACAATCTTCTACACCCAAGAAGACTCCTTGTACAACTTTCTTTGAAATGAATACAATAACTTCCTATAGCCTTGATAAGGATCTGTAGTGGACAAGGTTCTGTATAGGAAGGTTTAACTTCAGAATTCTTCACAAGAGGAAATGGCTTTTGGTGAAGAAAGAAGTTGCAAATTTCAGTTTTCAGGATTCTGAAATTTTGGCTTTGGAAATCTGATTGAAAGAATTGGTGAATGGCCTTAGGAATAACTTCTCTATTTATAGATGTAGACTAGGGTCAGTTAGGGAAGTTATGGCACCAATTCAGACATTTTAAACGTTGGAAAACGTTGCCAAATGAATCAGATAAGAGAAACTGTCCAACAGTCAGAAACTGCCTATAGTCGACTAGGATACTGGATTAGTCGACTAGGCTAGGCAAAAGTTCACTTATTAGTCGACTAGGTAAGATTGTTAGTCGACTAGGGAAGTGTCTGTTGGAAACAAAAGTTTCTGGATAACTGAAATTAGTCGACTGTAACTAACTTATAGTCGACTTAAAACTTGTATTAGTCGACTGGATAAAAAGGATAGTCGACTAATTTTGTTTCAGAAAAGAAACAGAGAGTTGGATAATTTTTGTGTCAAAGATTAGTCGACTTGGAAATAGGGTTAGTCGACTAGAGTATCTGTTAGTCGACTAGGTAAGAAAGTCAAGTCGACTAATTGGCTTACAGAGTCCAAACAGAGAGTTAGGAGTTTTTGTTCTAAGTGGACTAGTCGACTAGGGCTATATGTCAAGTCGACTACATTGGGGTAGTCGACTATATCAATAGGGTAAGTCGACTTGGGAAAGTATATTTTGTGTGTAAGTGATCAAGGCTGTTACAAATCTTTCTAAGTTTACACACCAACTTCCACAAACACCCATAAGCTTCAGTAATCTTCATCTGAGGTAGAGCAATCATCATGTGGTCGTAGTGTTCGTCCATCATCAAAATCTTGTAATTGGAGAGGCTTCAATATCTTGAACTTGTCAGGTTCCAACATTCTCCCCCTTTTTGATGATGACAACATATGTTTATGATGGCTCCCCCTGCAACAAAACTCCCCTGCAGTAACTAAGTTATATAAAAAATATTTTGTCCCTGCAGAAAATGTTAGGTTGCACCTGCATGGTCAGAAATATGTAGCATAAACACATAGATACACAGAAACACATAGATACACAAACACAGATATACAGATACACATATCACAACATAAAATTCTGACATAAACACATAACAGAGTTGTTACATAACAGAGTTACAAACATAACACAACATAACACAAAGCACTTAACATTTCTCCCCCTTTGTCATTAACAAAAAGAGAAGAGACAGAGTCTTTAAACATAAAAAGTAGAAAATACATAAGTGTGCGAAAAGTAAAAAAAAATATAACGAAACGCCAACGCAAATAGCTTCAATCCTCGGATCCGGGAGGAGGAGGTGGCGGATAACTGATCTTGAGAAGACTTATAATGGCTGATTGAGTAGATTCAATGGAATTCAGCCGAGTCATCATCAAGGATTGATTCTCAATAATCTGAGATTGAGAATCCAACAAAGCTTGTTGTTGAGATTGAATTGAGGCAATCTGGGCAGACATTGAATTATAGAAAGCATCGGCATATGGAGGTGGTTGAGTTGGAGGTGGGTCAGGTTGTGAAGATGTAGAGGGAACATGTTGAGGACTTGGTGGATTGGAAGGTGGTTGTTGTGGTTCATGAGAGGGAAACTCAGGTAACTTCATCCTATTAATGGCAGCACGATCAAAGAACTCAAAAATCTTGACAACAGAATTTTCAGAATCAAGATCAACATGATACTTACGAAAGATTGGAGTTAGAAAGGCGCCAAATGGTAGGAAGGAGGAATGAAACTTGACCATGGTGTCAAAAATGATTTTAGCCCAATTAACGTCATGTCCAGCCATAATAGCATAGACACAGGACGATAATTCCCTTGAGTAGTAATTATAACTACCAGTCTTAGGGCAGATGTTATAGGAAAGGATTCTACCAATTAGACGGGGAATTGGCTTAAGCTTATTGTTGGACATAGGTAGATGTTGACCGGGTAGAAAGATTTGTCCTAAAACATCTTCATCATCCATGACAATATCATCAAGAGTGAGACCACTATATGGAATGGACAAGATACGGCCAATATTCTTGATAGAAAGCTTAATGTGAACACCTTTAACATAGGAAGCAAGAGAGGTAGCATTCTCATTATCTTCATATGATAAATTTGTGTAGAAAAGATATATGAGAAAAGGATAATAAGCTTCCTTAAGTTCAGAAGAGAACATGTTATACAAACCACAAGTTCGAAGATATGACATGATATCATAATCATAAAAATCATCATATTTGATATATCTTCCTGGAATAATATCTAGAGTTGATAGTCTAAGATAATCAGCCTCTAGGTGTGGATTTTTCAGAAAATTCCTAAAATCAACAGTGGAGGAAGATGAACTGGGAGTAAATTTAGTTTTCTTAGATTGGACATGATGAAAACTAAATTGGAAGCAAGTAGACAGTAGATATGGAAGTAATGAACTGAAAAATGAAAGATTTATACCCTGAAATGAAGAACTGGAGAGGAATTTTGAAGAAATTCTCTGGAATTTGCTGCAGAACTCGGGTGCCCTAGTTTCTCCTTGGTCGACTGGAAGCTCGGCTGGAAGGAGAGAATGAGGGAAAATTTCTAGGGTTTGGTGAGATAAAGAAAATAATCAAGGGTGGAGATCAATTCTGGAAAGAGATGAATGGATAGGATTAAAAACTGAGTGATAACGGATCCTGAACTTAAGTTATTGGGTCGGGTTTGAAACAGAAATCCGAAAACAGAAAACAGAAATTTCACAGTATTAGTCGACTTACAGGACAAGATTAGTCGACTAATAATAGGTCTAGTCGACTGTAAATTTTCTATAGTCGACTAATTCTGGACAAATCAGAAATTGAAGTTTCTGTATCTTACAGGAGTCGACTAGGAAATTTTTCAAGTTGACTAAGACTTTTATAAGTCGACTAATAAGAGTTATAAGTCGACTAACTTGCATAAAAATACTGCCTTAGAAAAAATCTAAAAAAATTGTTTAAAAATCTGAAAAATTACAAATACCAAGATCTCTTCTAAATTTTATAAAGGTATCTTCTTTCAGTGGTTTAGTTAATATATCAGCAACTTGATTATCAGTTGATATGAAATTTAAAGAAATATCACCTTTTAAAGCATGATCACGTAAAAAATGATGTCTAATATCAATATGTTTGGTACGTGAATGGTGAACTGGATTTTTAGATAGATTAATAGCACTTGTATTATCACACATAATAGGTGAATTTGTGAGAGTCATGCCATAATCAAGTAAGATTTGTTTCATCCATATAATTTGGGCACATGCAACACTAGCAGCAATATATTCTGCCTCAGTTGTTGATAAGGATACGGAATTTTGCTTTTTACTGAACCAAGATACTAGTGAATGTCCCAAAAAGTGACAAGTACCACTAGTACTCTTCCGGTCAGATTTACAACCAGCAAAATCAGCATCACTAAAAGATAATAAATCAAATGTGCATGACTTTGGATAAAATAAACCATAGTTGACTGTGTTATTTAAATATCTAAAGATCCTTTTCACGGCTTTAATATGTGATTCCTTAGGATTTGACTGATATCTAGCACATAAGCATACGCTAAACATTATATCAGGTCTACTAGAAGTAATATAAAGTAGAGAGCCAATCATACCTCTATAGAGTTTTTGATCGACATTCTTACCACTTTCATCTTTGTCCAAAAAGGTAGTTGTACTCATGGGAGTATTCTTGTGACCAGAATTTTCCATACCAAATCGCTTTAGAAGTTCCTTAGCGTATTTGCATTGGGAGATGAAGATTCCATCCTTCATTTGTTTGATTTGAAGACCGAGGAAGTAAGTGAGTTCGCCCATGTGGCTCATCTCAAATTCATTCTGCATAGTCTTAGAAAATTCTTGACAAAGATCATCATTAGTAGAACCAAATAATATATCATCAACATAAATCTGAATTATTAAGATATCTTTATGAACATGTTTGATAAAAAGAGTTGTATCTGCACTTCCCATTTTAAAATCAGAATTTAAAAGAAAACTCTTTAATCTATCATACCAAGCACGGGGTGCTTGCTTTAAACCATATAAAGCTTTTTTAAGTTTGAAAACATGGTTTGGAAATTTTTCATGTTCAAAACCTGGTGGTTGTTCAACATAAACAGTTTCTTTAATTATTCCATTTAAAAAGGCACTTTTAACATCCATTTGATATAATTTGAAATTCATAAAACATGAAAAAGCAAGTAATATACGAATTGATTCAAGTCTTGCAACTGGAGCATAAGTTTCATCGAAATCAATACCTTCTTCTTGATTGTACCCTTGTGCTACTAACCTTGCCTTGTTCTTAATGACTTCACCGGATTCATTGAGTTTGTTCTTGAAGACCCATCTTGTACCGATGACGGGATGATCAGTAGGACGTTGCACAAGATCCCACACATCATTTCTTACAAATTGATTCAACTCTTCCTGCATGGCAATTGTCCAATAATCATCCGCACATGCTTCGTTGATATTCTTCGGTTCAATGAGTGAAATGAAGGCAATTTGTGTCATGTAGTTCAACTTGGATCTCGTTTGAACGCCTTGATTTATATCTCCAATTACCAAATCTTGTGGATGATTCCTTACTTCAACATAGGCTTTCGGTAACTCGGTAGGAATCTCTTCATCCTTAGACAAGTTAGTATCAACAGAAGATATAACAATATTTTCATTAGGAGAAACTATAATATGATCATCATCATGTGGAGAATCATTAGAAACAAGTTTAGTCAAGGATTCATCAAATTTAACATGTAAAGATTCTTCAATAGTAAATGATTTTTTATTAAAAATTCTATATGCTTTACTATGAGTAGAATAGCCAACAAAAATACCTTCATTGGATCTAGCATCAAATTTATCTAAAGCATCTTTTGTATTTAAAATAAAACATTTACAACCAAAAATCTTAAAATATGAAACTTTTGGAATCCGATCATGAAACAATTCATAAGAGGTTTTATTTAAAAATGGTCGAATAAGTACTCGATTTAAAACATAACAAGCAGTAGCAGTGGCTTCAGCCCAAAAGTATTTTGGTAAGTTACTATCCATAAGCATAGTTCTAGCACATTCTTGCAAAGTCCTATTCTTTCTCTCTACAACACCATTTTGAGGAGATGCTCTAGGAAATGCAAAATTATGTGTAATACCATACTTATTACAGAAATTTGAAAAAGATTCATTCTCAAATTCTCCTCCATGATCACTACGAATAGTGACTATGTTTAGAGACTTTTGATTTTGAATTCTTTTACAAAAACTTACAAATTCATCAAAAGTGTCATTTTTATTTTTCAGAAAAATCACCCATGTAAAACGTGAGTAATCATCTACAATGACAAAAACATATCTACTCTTGTTTAATGAAGAAACACGAGTAGGACCAAATAAATCCAAATGCAATAATTCTAAAGGTCTTTTTGTAGAAACCAAATCTTTTGATTTAAAAGAAGATTTAACTTGTTTTCCTAATTGACAAGAATCACAAAAATAGTCCTTTTTGAAAGCAATTTTTGGAAGACCTTTAACTAAGTCAAATTTTGAAATCTTAGAAATAGTTTTCATATTCAAATGACCAAATCTTTTATGCCATAAAAAATAATCATTATTTGAAGCAATTAAACATAAATTTTCATTTGAAGACATGCATGCTATTGACAATTCATATATGTTATTGTTTCGAAAACCTTTAAACAAAATATCTTTCATATTAGCATCATAAATAAGACAAACATCTTTTTCAAACACAATTTTATAACCCTTATCACATAATTGACTAATACTTAATAGATTGTGTTTTAAACCACTTACCAAAAGGACATTTTCAATAAGAGGTTTTGAAAGATTACCAACAATGCCGGTTCCAATAACTTTTCCTTTGTTATTGTCTCCAAAGATCACTGTACCTCCTTTTTTGATTTGTACGGAAGACAATAGTTGTATATGTCCGGTCATGTGTTTGGAACACCCACTATCAAGTATCCACTTTTCTTTGTTAGGTACCTATAAGATAAAATAATAAATATGGTACCCATCATGATAGGGTCCGAAAAAGGTTAGCCTTTAGGAACCCAAATCCAATTGGAATTTGGTTTCCATTTGTTAGTATAAACATAATTCTTAGAATTACACACATCATGAATAAAAGATGCAATATAAACATTCTTATCAACATTATTTAGATTCTTAGGAACCCATATATATTTGCATCTACTTCTTTTTGAAATATCATTTCTTTTTACAAAAGAATTGTATGGATTATGAACATGTGTAGATTTTACAAAATTAGTCTTTGAAAAACCAATACCAACATGAGTAGGCTTATACATGTTATCTTTTGAAAAACCAAGACCAAAATGGTTGTTAGACATCTTTTGAGAAGATAATAACATATTTAAACTTTCTTTTCCTTTATTAAATTTATTTACATTTTTCAAAAGATCTTCATACTTAACTTTGAAACTTATCATATCTTTATCTAAAACATTAATTCTAGAACTTAAAGAAAAAGTTTCCTTTTTAAGTAAAGCATTCTCTTTTAAGAAAACTTCATTGTCTCTTTTTAAAGATACAATAACTTTTTCAAATTCTTCTTTTTGAGAACTAAAAGATGATGTTTGAGAAACAAGAATTGAATTATTATTAACAAGTTTTTCATTTTCCTTTATTAAAACTTTATTTCTAATCTTTTCAGTTTTGAAATTACTATAAAGTTCATTAAAGGCTTCTAATAAAGCATCATAATCTTGTACCTCATCTTCTTGGGCCATGAAGCAAATATTGGCGGTTTCCTTTGCTTCTTCTTCGTCCTCAGAGGAAGATGAGTCGCTATCATCCCATGTTGCTTGAAAGGCCTTCTTATTCTTGTTGAACTTGTTGAACTTGTTGAAAGTCTTGAAGTGTCCTTTTGATTTCATCAATGGACAATCCTTCTTCATATGGCCTGGTTTGTTACACTTAAAACAAGTTGGAATTTCATTAGTATCTTTATTCTTATTATACTTACCTTGTTTTAAGAACCTTTTGAACTTCCTTGAAAGCATGGCCATTTCTTCTTCATCTTCATCCGAATTGTCCGTATCTGAAGATGCATGGAAGGCAAGAACTTTCTTCTTGGATTGATGTTGTTGTTCGTCCTTCTTTCTTTCTTCTATTTGCACTTCATATGCCATTAGATTACCGATTAGGTTTTCTAATGACAAAGTTGAGAGATCGTTTGCCTCTTCAATGGCGGTTGTCTTCTTCTCCCATTCCGGTGTGAGTGCTCGAAGAATCTTGCGGACTCGTTCAACTTGAGTGTAGTCCTTTCCAAGGGATGCAAGAGTGTTGGTGATGTCGGTGAACCTTGTAACCATTTCGGATATGGTTTCGTTCTCCTTCATCTTGAACAATTCAAATCTGTGGACAAGAACTGAAATTTTAGATTCTTTAACCTTGTTAGTACCTTCGTGTGTTACCTCGAGTGTATGCCATATTTGATGTGCAGAGGTTGATGTAGACACACGGTTGAATTCCTCTTTGGTTAAGGCACAAAAGAGAGCGTTCATCGCCTTGGCATCCAGATTTGCATTCTTCTTTTGTTCTTCACTCCAAGCGTCATAGTTGGTTGTAGGCTTGGTGTACTCGGCTTCTACGATGTTCCAAAGATCGTAGTTGAGCGACTGCAAGTAGATCTTCATTCTACACTTCCAGTAATTGTAGTTGGTTTCGTCAAAGAGCGGTGGACGTTGTGTAGAATGCCCTTCTTTGAATTGGGATGATTGGAAATCCGTTGCCATCCTTGTATGGTTGTTTGCCTTGAAACCTGCTCTGATACCAAATGTAGGATCTATATAACAAGCAAAACAACACTAGAGGGGGGTGAATAGTGTTATTTAAACTTTAAACAAATCACTTGCAGAAATTAAATAATCACAAGAGATTAAGCACAGAAAAACAAACGCAAACAGCGGAGAGTTATCCTGGTTCGGTCCTTGTGACCTACATCCAGTCCCAAGCAAACGCTTGAGATTTTTCCTTACTTTCCTTGTGTACACCCTACAACAAGTGCCTTGTGCACCACTTGACAAACACCCTTTGCCAACGTGCACAACTTCTCTTCCACCAAGAGAACACGCCTTGTACAATCTTCTACACCCAAGAAGACTCCTTGTACAACTTTCTTTGAAATGAATACAATAACTTCCTATAGCCTTGATAAGGATCTGTAGTGGACAAGGTTCTGTATAGGAAGGTTTAACTTCAGAATTCTTCACAAGAGGAAATGGTTTTGGTGAAGAAAGAAGTTTCAAATTTCAGTTTTCAGGATTCTGGAAATTTTGGCTTTGGAAATCTGATTGAAAGAATTGGTGAATGGCCTTAGGAATAACTTCTCTATTTATAGATGTAGACTAGGGTCAGTTAGGGAAGTTATGGCACCAATTCAGACATTTTAAATGTTGGAAAACGTTGCCAAATGAATCAGATAAGAGAAACTGTCCAACAGTCAGAAACTGCCTATAGTCGACTAGGATACTGGATTAGTCGACTAGGCTAGGCAAAAGTTCACTTATTAGTCGACTAGGTAAGATTGTTAGTCGACTAGGGAAGTGTCTGTTGGAAACAAAAGTTTCTGGATAACTGAAATTAGTCGACTGTAACTAACTTATAGTCGACTTAAAACTTGTATTAGTCGACTGGATAAAAAGGATAGTCGACTAATTTTGTTTCAGAAAAGAAACAGAGAGTTGGATAATTTTTGTGTCAAAGATTAGTCGACTTGGAAATAGGGTTAGTCGACTAGAGTATCTGTTAGTCGACTAGGTAAGAAAGTCAAGTCGACTAATTGGCTTACAGAGTCCAAACAGAGAGTTAGGAGTTTTTGTTCTAAGTGGACTAGTCGACTAGGGCTATATGTCAAGTCGACTACATTGGGGTAGTCGACTATATCAATAGGGTAAGTCGACTTGGGAAGGTATATTTTGTGTGTAAGTGATCAAGGCTGTTACAAATCTTTCTAAGTTTACACACCAACTTCCACAAACACCCATAAGCTTCAGTAATCTTCATCTGAGGTAGAGCAATCATCATGTGGTCGTAGTGTTCGTCCATCATCAAAATCTTGTAATTGGAGAGGCTTCAATATCTTGAACTTGTCAGGTTCCAACAGGGACATGTCAATTTCTTGGTAATTGTCTTGTTTCATGGTCCTCTAGGAAACAAAATTCCGTAGCTCTCTCAACCGCCGAGGCGGAGTATGTTGCCGCGGGGGCTTGTTGTGCACAAGTCCTTTGGATGAAACATACTCTCCTTGATTATGATTTGCATTTTGACCATATAAAAATATTTTGTGATAATACTAGTACTATACATATGACAAAGAATGCAAATCAACATAGTAAGACCAAGCACATTGAGATTAGATATCACTTTCTTAGAGTTCATTTTGAGAAAGGAGATATAGATATTGATTATGTTTCTACGGATTTGCAACTAGCCAATATTTTCACTAAACCACTTGATTTTGCTAGATTTTCCTTCATTTGTGGTGAACTTAATGTTTATGTTATTGAATAAAATATTTTCACAACCCTTTTTGATGTATGACAAAAAGGGGGAGAATGAGTTTTTGTGATAGAATTATGAGTTCATATGGTTTTGGTTCCATGTGAGTTCATATATGTTTTTAGTTTTTGATGTGTTTTGTGTTTTCGTTTTTGATGTGTTTTGTGTTTTCATGAATTCTTGTAATTTGAGTTTAAGTGTTTTGCAAGTGTTTTATATTCTCATGGTTTTTGATTTTTGATGTTTACTTGCAAATTACAAATTTCATTGTTTTTCCTTGTTTAATATAGCATAATTTGAGGGGGAGCTTTCTCCTCTCCTATATTTTTGTTTATAGCCTATTTGTTTTGTCATCATCAAAAAGGGGGAGATTGTTGGCCCATAAGGTTACACTCTCCATTTGTTTAGAGTTTTGATGATAACAAAACAAATAGGAGCTATATGGTACTAATTAGTTTGTTAAGATAAGTTTCAGGTTTGTACCATATTTGGAGGCCATTGCTTAGCTATTGCAAGAAATTCTAGGTTCATGAAGCAAAGAAGGCTTATTACACATCAAGGAAGGAACATAGAAGAGAAGGCTCTAGCAAGGCATTGCATGGCTCAAGACTTCAAGATTGCTCAAGATAAATTATTAGATTGTTTTAGTTTAGAGTTTTGTTAAAGAATAGTGAATAGGTTTGAAGCTCCACACACACGTTTTTGCGCACATCTTATTTCTAAGTTTAATTCATATAAATTATACAAAAATATTTTGATACAAAATCCTCTGCCTACAAATCCATATTTATGTTTTATACTTATTCCTATTTAAAACATCTTTTGATAAAAATGTTTATCTCCTCAAAAATCTGTTTGAAACTTGTGTTTTGGCCTGAGCCGGTCGACCGCCTCGGTCAACCGTGCTTGTGTCAGGTTTTGCCGGTCGACCGCCCGAGTCGACCGTGGTTCTGGCAGATGCACGTATCAGTGTGCACGTTTCACGGTCGACCGTGACGGTCGACCGAGTCCTGCCTGACTGTAACACTTTGCTCTCTGTTTGTTTGGGTCGACCGGGCCGGTCGACCGTAGCCTGCAACGATCATTTTCTTTGTACTAACGGTCGACCGGGCCGGTCGACCGGACTAGCCGTTTGAACAGTAACGGCTAGTTTTCTGAGCAGATTTATTTTTGTCCTTTTCTCACTTAAGTGTGTTTAAGTGACATGTTTTGGTTTTAATACATTCTGATTAGCCTTAAAAATGTTTTATCTTTAAACCCTAGCCCTCTCCTATAAATAGGGGTGTTTGGGGAGAGTTTGGTTACTAGAAAAATTATCAAAATCTCCACAAGTTTAAGGCATTCAAAAAGACTTGGTTTCTTGGTTTTTGTGCTGAAATTCTCTCTCATTTTCTGAAGTGTTTTCAAGAACTCTCTGATTTCTTTTTCTTTTCTCCTTGCACACAAGAGCTTCATTCCTACTCATTGTTCTCTAAGGACCTTTGTAAGGGAAGAGAATTTTGAAAGAGAAAGTTTGTGGTCTTTTGACTACCAAGAGAGATTGCTTGTACTTGAGATTGTGGAGTTGGGTACTCCGGTGTATTTGTGACATCTTTGTGATAGTGGAAGTGGTTGGAATTCTTCTGGGGAAGGCGGGGAAGTAGAGCTGGGTGCTCGAACCTCGATAACAAATCTTGGTGTTTGCGTTTGGTTTACTTTTCCTTGTTCTTGCTCTACTTTCATTGCTATTACTACTTGCTTTTGATTGTCATTGCTATATTCACTTGTTGCCATTCATCTTGTCAATCTTTGTCCCATACAACAAGGTTGCATTGCGCACCTCCAACTCATTTTACGAGGAATCAGGAGGAAGGAGTTCAGAACCCTTCACGGGGCATTCGGCTCTTAGTCTTGTTTTGGGCGATTGTTGCATCATATTTTTAAATTGTGCATTGATTAGCATTATCACCTATTCACCCCCCCTCTAGGTGATTTTCACATTAAGTTGTCCTCTTGTTGCTCAGTCAGGTGGGATGCTATGATGACTGGCAAGGTATCCTTTCTGCCCAGGTAGGCGAACTTGAGATGTTCAGGCAAGGCTTTTAGCTCTAGGGAAGGTGTTGCTTCATTGGAGGCAATCTCTGGGTTTTCAATCCTATGATGATGTACACTTGGGCTTGATGCCCAATCCACTGCTGAATCTATGATCTGGTCTAAATTGAAATCCTCAGCCTCCAGATCAAACTCTACCTCAGTTTCTGTCTCCATGCTTTCCTCATGCTCACTGGTCAGGTTTTCAATAGAATTGACCTCAAATGTCTGATCATTGACATCTCTAGGTTGTCTTCCAAGATTGAAGACATTGACTTCCTTCGTCATGTCTCCAAAAGTCAATCGCATGGACCCGTTCCTACAATTGATAATGGCATTGGCTGTAGCAAGGAATGGGCGCCCTAAGATGACTGGAGTTTGAGACCTTGGATTGGACACAGGTTGGGTCTCAAGCATAATGAAGTCAACGGGGTAGATGAAATCCCCGACCCGGATAAGGACATCTGTGATTTCCCCCTTCGAGATCTTCACAGATCTGTCAGCGAGCTGAATGGTGACTCGAGTTGGGCTTAGCTCACCCAACCCAAGTTGCTGGTATATTGAGAGAGGTAGCAAGTTGATACTTGCTCCCAGGTCAAGAAGTGCTCTACTGATTTCGGTCTGTCCTATGGTGCAGGAAATGGTGGGACATCCAGGATCCTTGTATTTCACCAGAATGGGACCAGACTGAATTTCGCTTATATTGGTTGCCAAGAACACTTTCTTGGGCACATTGGTCTTTCTCTTCTTCGTACACATATCCTTAAGAAATTTGGCATAAGCCGGGACTTGTTGGATAGTGTCAAGAAGTGGCACATTCAATTTGACCTGGTTGAACATCTCAAGAATTTTCTCCATGTGCATATTCTTATTGTTGTTCCTAAGCCTATTGGGAAAGGGTGCTACAGGCTTATGAACTTGTTCAGCAGCTTTATCCTCGTCAGATGGTTGTGGAGCAGATTGGGAGGAACTAGCAGAGGTGGAGGCTGGAGTGGGATCAGGATGGACCGGACTTTTCTGTTGGTAAACCTGGTTGTCTACCTTCTTTCCAGATCGCAGTGTATGAATAGCATTACACTGGTTGATCGACGGATCCTGAATTTCATATACTTGATTAGAGGTTTTTGGGTTAACTAGCGGCTGACTAGGCAAAGTACCCTTTGGTCTTTCACTTAGGGAGCTAGCTAATTGGCTCATCTGCATTTCCAATCTCGATATGGCCTGTGAATGATTGTTCAGAGTTTGTCCCTGATTTTGCTTGAAAGCAGCTTGGGACTTTATGAAAGCCTCTATGCTCTCCTCCAATTTACTGATTTTCTTTTCCATTGGTGAGCTTTGGGAGGAGGAAGACGGGGCTTAACTGGGAAAAGGTGGTGGAGTAGGATGGTGAAAATTGTTGGAGAAATTAGGCCTAGGAGGATTGTTCGGGACCCAGGAGAAATTAGGGTGATTCCTCCAACCGGGATTGTATGTCTGTGAGTAGGGGTTGTGAGGCGGCCGTGAGTAAGCCGCGTTCAGATGTTCCGATGGTACTTGCTGGGCATGGAAAACAGGGCACTCTTCAAAGACATGGTTTGGTGCCTGACAGTACGAACAACCCGGATTGTGAATTGGTGGTGGGTTGATCTGGTTGACATTGGCAGGCTCTTTAGTTTCCAGAGCCTCTATCCTTCTCATTAGGGTAGCAATCTTAGCCTCGGCAGTTATGGATGATTCTAGAGATAGGAGCCCTCCTCTTGAAGCTATAGATTGTGAATTCCTAGGTTTTTCTGAGGCTGGCTCCCATTGCAGGGTTTTCTCAGCTAAGTCCTCAAATAAATCCCAACCCTGATTCTCATCCTTCTGCAAGAACCCTCCCTGACACATGGTTTCTAAAAGGGTTTTCGTCTGATAGTCTAGACCATCGTAGAGAATCTGACACTGACGCCATTTCTCCACGCCATGATGAGGGCACTGAGCTAGGAGATCTTTGAATCGCTCAAAGTATCTCCAAAATGGTTCGCTCGGTTCTTGCCTAAACTGCATGATGTTCTTCCTAATGAGAGCGGTATTGTGAATTGCGTAGAATTTCTTCAAGAAGGCCTTGATGAAATCATCCCAGGTAGTGACTGAATCTGCTACCAAGCTGTACAACCATTTCTTAGCTAGGTCCTTTAGGGAAAAAGGGATGAAACGTAACCTAACGGCATCGTCTCCTAGCTGAGGTATACGCATCTTGAGGCATACTTCTTAAAATTCCCTAACAAAGAAGTATGCGTCCTCTAATTCTAAACCATGAAATTTGGGAAGAGTGTTAATGAATTGAGGTTTTAACTCGAAGTTATTGTTGGCCCAATGGCCTTCCACTCTAGTTTTGATGATGATCAACACTCATGTAGTTATGTTTACTAATATTCTTGTGTTTCTAAGTTTCAGATCATTAACAGGATATTAGTTAGTGATTAGCTTCAACAAGATGATTAGAAGCTATTCATGATGATTCCGGTGCCAAAGCTTAAAGATCATACCTTTGCACTTGGAGAATCACGGAGTTTGGACCGAGTCTACTTGAAGATGAAGATCGTCAAGAAGACTTAGGTATCCTAGTTTAGATAGAGTTTTTAGATCCATTTGTAAAGCTTAGTTTAGTTGATATGCTCAAGTGCACAAAACACACGTTTTATGATTTGATATTTGTTTTTTATGAATAGTTGATCAAAACAAGTTTACATGTTTATATGTATAGTAGATGTATTCTAGTTATACATACATGGTTTAACTTGGTAAACAAACTTATTTTGATATCCCTATTCATGTTTTGGAAAAATCAAGTTTGATAAAAATACAAGTTTTGTTTTTGATAAAATTTGCAAGACACAAAAATAAATTGATATGGTAATATATTGTCTTGAAATTTTTATCACAGGTGTATGTTTTAATATAAAATGATAAAACAAATTTTGTGAATTTTTTAGAAGTGTTAAAAGATTTTTAGAAAATATTTTACACTGTTTTTCTGACCCTGCACTGTGCCTGCCAGGCCAGTTCGGTCGACCGGACCGGTCGACCGCACCAAGTGGCCGGTCGACCGGGTCGGTCGACCGATGTGCACAATCGTGCACGCTGGCGACACATGTAGTCGGTCGACCGGACCGGTCGACCTAGTTGAGAGCTCTGCTCTCGGGAATTTTCGGTCGACCGGACCGGTCGACCGCTGCTGCCCAACGGTCACATTTTTGACCGTTGGCGGTCGACCGGGCCGGTCGACCGGCAGTTGGTCAGACTGCCACATCAGCCTAACGGCTAGTTTTTCCTAGGGGCTATATATACCCCATTTCTCCATTGTTTTGAATAAGAATTTTTGAGCTAAAAATTTTCAGTTTTCTGAAGAGTTTAAAAGAGTTTTAAAAGAGTTTTTAAGTCAAAAAGATTTCATCTTATTTGTTTTTGGGTTTTTGGAAAATCAAAGAAAAATAGGTTTTTGGGATTTTTGCTTAGATCTTCAATTCTATCATATTGCAAGTATTTTCCCAAGGATTTTTCTTTGTTGCTTGTTTCCAAAAACACTTGTTTTTCACACTTGAGCTATATCTTCTATCCTAAACTATTAGGATCTTGTTTTTGTGGAAAAAGAGAAAGAGAGAGTTTGAGGTGGTTGTTGTAAACCTCTTGTGTTGTAACCCTCCTTTTATTTGTGAATCCCTCTTCGGTAGAGGTGATCGGAGTGGTATTGGTTTGGATCCCTCAAGTGTGAGGTGATTGGGATTGTGGTTGTAAGCCTCTTAGGTAGAGGTGTGGTTGTTGGTTGACACCTCTAGTGTGAGGTGTTGTGGTTTGTATTGAGAGAGGAGTTCGGTACTCCTTGGGTTGTAAGAAATCCTCTTCGGTAGAGGTTCCCTCGGTGGGAGTTGAGATAGTGGAAATCCTACACGGTGGTGTAGGCGGGGATGTAGAGCAAGGTGCTCGAACCTCGAAACAAATCTTGGTGTTTGCGTTTTGATCCATTGTCTCTCTAACTCTCTCTCTTATAATTGTGCAAAGCATCATACTCATCATCATATCATACTTGCTTGTGTTGAGCATTGATTCATTCATATCATATATTGCTTGTGTTGTGCCTTGCATTTCTTATTGTCATATCTATTATATATGCTTGGCTTGATTGTGTGTATTTCATATTGCTTGGATTGCTTGTGTGTGTGTGCCTAACTTATACTCATCCAACAAGAGCTTCACATAGCACCTCAACCCATTTTAAGGGAATCAAGGGGAGTTAGTCCAGAGCCTCGCAAGGGGAATTCGGCTACACTTGTTGTATTGTATTAGTTTGTGCATTATTTGCATTAGCTTCCGCATTTAGCGCACTTAGTTTGCATTTAGTTTCTTAGATTAGCACTTACACCTATTCACCCCCCCTCTAGGTGTTTTTTCAGTTATTTCCGTTGGCTTCAGGAAGTTTTATGCAAGATTGAAGTGAAGTTCTGATCGGGTAAAATCTATCCTGAAGTGACGCCATCACCGGTTCTGGATGCAAGGGTAGAGAAGTATTTCTTGTTAATCTGGAAGTTGACGAATCTCTCACCCACTCTTGCATGCAGCACACCACATACAACGTGAAGACAACAAACCATCGAAAAAGAACAAAAAACAAACAAAAGAAAGAAAAACAACCACAAGCCTTAGTCTAAGGTACCTGGACCTAGACGACTCCTAACTGGTCGATTCTCCGGGGAAGGTTGTTGCAGGAACTCAACTACAAGCTACTCGGCCAGGAAAGGGCAAAGCTCGGGCGGAGGTATCCGGGCGGAGCCACGGGCCTAATTACGCCAAACCACAGAGCTTTCGAAACTTTACCTCTCAATCCACTTTCCTTAGACACCGATTTTGCAGGAGTATAGTTCTTGCAATTTCCAACCTCGGTTAATCTCTTAGTGAGTCCGAGATGTCCCTAGGGACAACGTCTATTGATATTTAGTTAAGACTTGGGAAAGTGTGAGTGCACTTGGAGATGATTTTGGGCTAAGGAAGGGTGATGAAATCCCCACCTTATCTTGTTTATTTGGGTTTTGCCCTTAATGTCAATTGTGCAAGTGTGCAGTTTATTCACAACAAGTTAACATTCAAAGCGGTAAATCACTTCAAAATGTTGGTCCTATTCTATATGAAAGCACACGTACCTTTTCTCCAGCACTCTTCAACAAAAATTGAAATGAATTGAAATAGACACGTGCCCTAAATGCAAGAGTCTAATCCAAATTTCAATTAAGCAACAAGTGGATTTCTGTTGAATTTATTACACATGCATAAGGTGAAGCATCCAAGGAAACTAGAAATTTAGAAAGCAATTTTTTTTTAGCGGCTTTCGGCAACCCTGCAAACGAGTTTGTTAGTACTTCAATCGGAAAAACTCGCTTTTACACGAATTTTTCCGAGGGCAAATGAATCCTCGCGCAATGTCCTTGGCCACCTCTTTCGCTTCCCGTGATAGTGAGCTCCTTGGTACTTCTCCTACACACAAAAACAAAGAACAATCTTTAGTATTGAACAACAAAGCGTCCCCTCCCCGGCAACGGCGCCAAAATTTGATCGGCAAAAAGCAAGCACTAAAATAAGAGAAGGAAGTGTGGGTTGATGTTACTGCTTTTGCGATTCTTCCGTAGTAACGAAGTGGCTATACGGGTCGTATCCACAAGGAGGGAGAGCGATGGAAGCTTGATGCGGCTTCAAAGTTCAAGAAGAAAGAAAGTTCTTGTTTTCAAATAAAGAATTGAAAAGTGAAAACAAGTTGTTTTTAAGAATTGTTGGAAAAATGTTTTAGTGGTTTGTAAAAGTGGATTTTTTTCTTAGTTGTAAAAGTGCATGGCTAACTTTCTACTAAGTGCTCCCACTAATTTCTAACTTTTAGAAGATAGCCTCATGATGGATCATAGGCGAACACAACCCTTGTGCATTGGAACTATTCACGTGGAAATCGAGTGAAAGTTCTTCCTATAACTTTGCTTTACACGGTAAAAACTCGGACATTCCCATATCAAGATCCAATAGAAGGCGAGAATACGGGAAGACACGAGTGCACTAATGGTGTCGATAAAGTTAAAAGGAAAGTCTCTAACTTACAACAACAAGCAAAGTACAAAACCCATAGATCATCAAAAATCATTTAAGTATGAAATATAAGAAGGTAAATACTTGTAGGTAAGTTAGAGTTAGAACCCTCGTCTTAAGATGCCATAGCTCTCGTTTGCACAAGACTTGTTTGACACAATTGACGCATGCGGGTTATCAATCAAGTAGTTAGAGATTAGTGGGTTAGTAGTTAGTTAGCCATGCTATAGAAAAGTTAGTTAGCCATAAAAGTAAAAGAAATAACAAAGGAAAAGAAGCGGAGAGGAAGGGAGTTACACTACAACAAGAAACAACAAAAGGAAGAAGTAAAGAGCAATGAGTTTACACTACAGCAATGAAGTAAAAGCAAAGGAAAGCACAAGTAAATTGAAAGAAGGAAGAGAAGTAGTACTTGTATTAGCTTGTCACCCTTCAAATACAACACTTACACTCTCTCTCTCTTTCACTCTAATGGCTAAAACAACAACTAGAAGAAGAACAACAACAACAACTACAAACCTAAAAACAAGATTACATAAACTTGCTAAAACTCTAGATCTCCTCAAACTGAAGACCGCTGGGGGTATTTATAGGCACCAGGGGAAAGGGGGCCACGTGAACGGCACGTGGCCCAAAGCGTAGGCGCGCGCGCCCAAAGGGTCGCTGAAACGCGGCCTGGGCCGCGTTTTCGCGGCCCTGCCAGGCCGGCGCGCGCCTAGCTTCGGGCAGCGCGTCGCCCAGACTGTCTTCTGATGCCTTGATCTTCTGGATTTGCGATTTGATACCCTGGGCTGACAAAATCTTCACCCTAAAGTCAATGGCTACTTGGTAGGCTTTTAATCACCAATTAAATGGTGATTTAGGTCTTCTTCTTTATTTGCACACCATGGACCTAGGATCAAGCAAGCAAGGTTTATTAGCAAAATTTTACATGAAATAAATATGAGAATGTGATGAAAATTATGCAAAATTAGAGACTAATCAGAAAGCATTTGCCTTCAGGAGCTCTTCCACCTACTCCGACGAGGATGATGAAGAAGAGGATGATGAAGATCTTTCTCTTCTTGTAAAGAACGTTCGGAGAATGTACAACAAGGCAAAGTTCCAAAATAGAAGGAGATGGAAGGTAAAGAAGAGAAGAAAATTATTTGCTTCAATTGCCGGAAGCCGGGTCACATTGTTACGGAATGTCCAGAAAACAAAGGCAAACCCTCCACCTCTAAGAAGCCATAAAAAAAGAAAGCTTTAAAGGCTACTTGGTATTCGGAGAGTGAATCCGATGAGGAAGTCGACACCGCCAACATGTGCTTCATGGCAAATGAAAGCACAAGCAAGGTAACTCCCGATACATCCATTGATTGTGAACTATCTATAGATGAACTAGGAGAAGCTTTTGAAGAACTATCTCATAACTATGATTTTCTCAAAAAGAAATACTTGAAAATGAAAAAGAAAAATGAATCACTTAACCACAAAGTTTTCATTCTCACTAAAGAAAAAGATGAATTGTTTTCTACTCTCACTTCTACTCAAAAGGATTTTGATGACTATAAAATTTCTTGCAAAGGTAAATTTCCACAAATTGATGAAAACGAGATTTCCTTGCTAAAGAAGAAAATTGATTCATTAGGAGTAGTTTTGAAGAAATGTGAATTTGATAAAACTAGACTAGAGGCTATGTTTCCTAAGAAACATGTCCCAAAGAAACATTCACATGCTACTCATACTCATGTTCATAAAACACAACCTTTACATCATGCTAAGCACCCTAAACATGGCCATACTCCACGCACTCATCATGCTTTCATGTATGGTAAAGTTTATGCATGCACATATTGTGGCCGTAAAGGTCATTTGGTTAAATTTTGCTATGATAGGATTAACGCATCGCATAATCATGTTTGGGTTCGGAATACTAACATTCAACGACCCAAGAAAGTTTGGGTACCAAAGTCAACAAATTTGTTAAATGATGTAGGTACATTCCAAAGCCCAAAGACGTAAGGAATGGTGGTATCTTGATAGTGGTTGCTCAAGGCACATGATTTGGGATATCAACAACTTCGCAACCCTATCAAGATACCATGAAGGTGGCTCCGTCACCTTCGGAGATGACGCCAAAGGAAAAATCATTGGTATTGGTAATGTTAAACTTGGTACATCTCCTTTAATAGAAAATATTGTTTTAGTTGATGACCTCAAGCATAATCTCTTGAGTGTTAGTCAACTTTGTGATAAAGATTTTAATGTTATTTTTGATGACCTAGCATGTAGTGTTATTGATAGACAATCCAATACATGTATATTTTCGGATTTCATGAAAACAATGTATACATGATTGATATATCTAATATGCTATGCAATGCTACTTGTTTGAATGCCCTCGATGATGACTCTTGGTTGTGGCATAGGAGATTAGGCCACATTTCTTTTAACCATCTATCTAGATTAAACAACAAAAAAATGGTGAAAGGTATTCCTTGCTTGAAATTTGAAAAGGACCGCATTTGCGATGCGTGCCAACTTGGGAAACAAACCAAGTCTTCTTTCAAATCAATCAAGGATATCATGACATCACGACCTTTAGAGTTGATCCATATGGATTTGTTTGGTCCTACACAAACCAAAAGTCTAAGTGGGATCGTTTTGCTTTCGTTTTAGTTGATGATTTCTCTCGTTTTACTTGAGTTTCTTTTTAGAACATAAAAATCAAGACTTTTCATATTTTCAAGCCTTTAAGAAAAGAGTTGAAAAGGAAAAAGATTCTTCTATTTTAAGAATAAGAAGTGATAGAGGTGGTGAATTCAATAACCAACCATTTACAACTTTTTGCGAAGAACATGGAATTAAGCATGAACTATCTTGTCCTAGAACTCCACAACAAAATGGAGTCGTTGAGAGAAAAAATCGTACATTACAAGAGATGGCTAGGACAATGATAATGAGTACGGTCTCCCTCATTATCTATGGGCCGAGGCCGTTAACACATCTTGCTACATATCAAATAGGGTTTTCTTATGCAAAAACACTTCTAAAACATCTTTTGAGATTTATTTTTCAAGAAAACCAAATGTTTCATACTTTAAAGTTTTTGGTTGTAAATATTTTGTTTTGAATACTAAAGATAATTTAGGTAAATTTGATGCAAAATTATATGAAGCAATTTTTGTTGGTTACTTTAACACTAGTAAAGCTTATAGAGTTTTCAATAAGTCATCCTTGACTATTGAAGAATCTATACATATAAAGTTTGAGGAATCTAATGTGTTTGTTGAGAATGTTGTACAAATAGATTCCCTAAATGAAGACATAGAGAAAATTACTTTGAAGGACTCACCTACTCTAGAAGACATGCCAAAGGGTGATGAAGAAAATGAAGTTCAAGAAGTTGAAGTGGAGACAACTCAACCACTTCCAAAAGATTGGAGATTCACTCTACATCATCCCAAGGATCTTATTATAGGTGAAGTATCAAAAGGGGTAACTACTCGTTCTAAACTTCATGATCTTTGTGGGCACTATGCATTTATTTCTCATTTTGAATCCAAGAACATCCTCGAAGCCGAGGGCGACTCATATTGGTTGCTTGCCATGAAAGAGGAGCTCAATCAATTCGAGCGCAACCAAGTTTGGCATCTTGTTCCTAGGCCCCATGATAGACCAACAATTGGTACTAAATGGATTTTTAGAAACAAGTTGGATGAGTTGGGTAATATTGTTAGGAATAAAGCTAGGTTAGTGGCCCAAGGTTACACTCAAGTCGAAGGTATCGTTTTTGAGGAAACTTTTGCACCCGTAGCACGGCTTGAAGCCATACGGATGACTTGCATTTGCTTCATATAAAGATTTTAAACTTTTTCAAATGGATGTAAATGAAATACACCTAGAGGGGGGGTGAATAGGTGTAATTGCTAATCTAATGATCTTTTTAAATTTTACTTAAGTGAGGATGCAACGATCTCTCAAAACACGACTAAGAGCCGAATACCCCTTGCGAGGTTCTGAACTCCTTCCTCCCAATTCCCCTTAAATGGGTTAGAGGTGCGCAATGCAACCGTGTTGTATTGAGGTGTGATCGAACAATTCCAAGTATGAAATGCTATGATGAAATGCACACAAGTATTGTAGCAAGAAATATTGAAGGCAAGTTAAGTAAACAAGTAAGGATAGCACAAATAAGAGTTAGTTCACAAGCAATAAATTGGAAGTAATTTAAAGCAAGAAAATAAGCAAGAGGAACGCCAAGCCAATCGCAAACAAAGTGATTTGTTTCGAGGTTCGAGCCCGTAGCTCTAGTCCCCGCCTTCACCTCCGTGAAGGGTTTCCACTATCCCCTTAGGATCCCGTACAAGTTAGGCCTCCAAAGACCTCAAGCCCGTAGCTTTACACCTTACAAACGAAGCTCCACCGAAGAGCTTGTCTCCACAAGAACAAAAGTTACAACTTTGTGATCTCAACTAGACCACAACACTCTTTCTCTTTTACAAAACACTTCTTTTACAAACACTCTCACTCTTTTACAACTTCACTTATAGAAAGAATATGAGATTTTGGCACTATGAAGTGTGGTGAGAAAAGCTTCAGTTGTAGAGTGATATTAGAGATCAAACAACAACTGAAAAACCAAATTGAAAGAATGGAAATGAAAGCTTTAAACTATTTTTCTCTTTCTCTTGAAAACAATGAAAACTTGTAATTTTTTCTTGGTTAATAACTAAGGCCTATTCTCCACTATTTATAGGGAGAGAATAGGTTAAAAACCCTGATTTTTCCTGCTAAAATCTTCTGCAAAAGCACCCCAACAACTCCTAAAAACTCTGTTAAAGAGAAACCCAAAAACAGTTTTTCAGAAATGCCCAAAGAGGAAAGAGCCGTTGGGCTTGTTGCAGGCTTACCGGTCGACTGTCGGTCGACCGGTGCTCTGCTGGCAAAAGAGCCGTTGAGGCTCCGGTCGACTGCCAGTCGACCGATCTCACAGAAGGAAACCCAGTTTCCTTCTATCGGTCGACCGACCCAGTCGACCGAAAGATACAGAGAGCAGACCACAAAAATCAGTCGACCGATATTTAGGGTCGGTCGACCGGCAGACATGCACAGCCTCGTGCATGTCTGGCCACAGCAGCCGGTCGACTGATATTTAGGATCGGTCGACCGGTCTGCCTGGAAAACAGTTTTCTGGGCAGATTTTTGAGTTAGAAAAATTTGTAGAAATTCCTTTAAAAATCTTAAGCTAAGAGTTATGCTGAAAATAGTTTATATACATGTATTTAAACAAGTTTTGAAGATATAAGGCTTTGGGTACATGTATGTATAAACTAAGGTATAAACCTAGAAATAAATATTTTGAAAACATAGAAACATACAAAACAAATGTGTGTGCAAATCCTAGAGCCAAATTTCACATATTCTATCTTTACAAAACTAAACTTACAAACTACATAGGTCTTCAAGACTTCAACTTGAGCTATCTTCTCTTGATCTTCAATATTGCAATTTGAGCCCAATTTGACTTGTCTTGAGTCCAATAGCTTGTATATGAGTCCAAAATCTTTGTATATGAGTGAGAGTACTTCTAGTATGATAATAAACCTGAAACACACTTAAACAACAAATGATATTAGTACAAATAACTAATATGTTTTGTAATCATCAAAATACACTAAACATGGGTTGATTGTAACCTTGGGCCAACAATCTCCCCCTTTTTGATGATGACAAAACATATGAGTTATTAAACAAATAAAAGAGGAAAAGCTTGAAAAGCTCCCCCTTAAACAATGCTATATATTTAACATGAATATGAGAAACTATGTAAGCATACAAAAATCATTTTTAAAACAAATCATCACCATAAATAAGAAACTCAAACATGAACCAAATATTAAAACAACTAAAAACAACTTAGTATTTCTCCAAACTCATACATTTTTCTCCCCTTTTTGTCATACATCAAAAAGGGTTAAACAAAAAAAAATTTAACACATATATTAGAAACCAAAACAAAACAAACAAAATATTTTAAGTATCAATCTGACAAACATTTAATTCACCACAAATAAAAGAAAATCTTGCATAATCTAAAGGTTTTGTGAAAATATCCGCAAGTTGAAAATCGGTTGAAACAAAATCTATATCAATGTCACCTTTTTCAAAGTGATCTCTAAGAAAATGATATCTAATGTCTATATGTTTGGTTTTACTATGTTGATTAGCATTTTTGGTCATGTGAATAGCACTAGTATTATCACAATAAATTTTAACATGATCAAAATGTAAATCAAAATCGAGAAGAGTATGTTGCATCCAAAGAACTTGTGCACAACAAGCTCCGGCCGCAACATACTCCGCCTCGGCAGTTGATAGGGCTACACTATTTTGCTTTTTGGAAGACCAAGACACAAGACAATTACCTAAGAATTGGCAAGTGCCACTTGTGCTCTTCCTATCTACCCTACAACCGGCATAGTCGGCATCCGAATAACTAGTCATGGTAAATTGGTTAGTTTTTGGATACCACAAACCTAAATCAATTGTGCCCTTAAGGTACCTAATTATGCGTTTTACCGCAATTAAGTGTGATTCCTTAGGACATGATTGAAAACGTGCACATAAACATACGGAAAACATTATATCCGGCCTACTAGCCGTAAGATAAAGTAAACTACCAATCATGCTACGAAATAATTTGATGTCTACTTCCTTACCTTGTTCATCCTTGTCAAGTTTTGTAGTGGTTGCCATGGGAGTCTTTGCTACTTTGGATCCTTCAAGCCCGAACCTCTTGATGAGTTCTTTGGTGTACTTGGCTTGGTTGATGAATGTCCCATCACTACGTTGCTTGATTTGAAGTCCAAGAAAGAAGTTGAGCTCCCCCATCATAGACATCTCAAATTCCCTTTTCATGCATGATTCAAAATTCTTGCAAAGAGAAACATTAGTAGATCCAAAAATAATGTCATCAACATAAATTTGAACTATGAGGATATCTTGATCTACATGTTTGGTAAATAATGTTTTATCAACTTTTCCTTTCTTAAAATCATTTGAAAGCAAAAATGAAGACAATCTTTCATACCAAGCCCTAGGGGCTTGTTTCAAACCATATAGTGCTTTATCTAATTTATAAACATAATTAGGGTGTGTAGGATCAACAAACCCGGGGGGTTGTTCAACATACACCTCCTCATCAATATAACCATTAAGAAAGGCACTCTTTACATCCATTTGAAATAACTTAAAATCTTTAAATGAGGCATATGCTAAGGTCATCCGTATGGCTTCGAGCCGTGCTACGGGTGCAAATGTTTCTTCAAAATCAATCCCTTCGATTTGAGTGTAACCTTGGGCAACTAACCTAGCCTTGTTTCTAACTACATTACCCGATTCATCCAACTTGTTCTTAAAGATCCATTTAGTGCCAATAGTAGGTCTATCTTGGGGCCTAGGAACAAGGTGCCAAACTTGGTTGCGCTCAAATTGATTGAGCTCCTCTTGCATGGCAAGCAACCAATATGAATCGGCCTCGGCCTCGAGGACATTTTTAGGTTCTATGTGTGAAATAAAAGCATAATTACCACAAAAATCTTGAATCTTAGAGCGAGTGGTTACCCCTTTTGATACTTCACCTATGACGAGGTCCTTGGGATGATGAGGATTGAATCTCCAATCCTTTGGTAGTGGTTGAGAAGGCTCCTCTTCATTTGCTTGATGTTCATTTCCTTGAGCCTCTTCCACTTTGGCTTCACTTCCATCACCATCCTTTGGCTTGTCTCCCATGGTAGAAGCATCCTCCAAGGTCACTTTCTCCAAGCCTTCATCTAAAGCATCAATTTCTACACAATTCTTAACAAACTTGTTAGATTCCTCAAATTTAACATGAATAGATTCCTCAATAGTCAAAGTTGACCTATTGAAGACTCTATAAGCCTTACTAGTATTTGAGTAACCTACAAAAATAGCCTCATATGATCTAGCATCAAATTTTCCCAAATTAATATTTGTATTTAAAACAAAACATTTGCAACCAAACACTTTGAAATAAGAAACATTAGGTTTTCTAGAAAAATACATCTCATAAGAAGTCTTAGTAGTATTTTTACATAGGAAAACACGATTTGCAATGTAACATGAAGTATGAACGGCCTCGGCCCACAAATAATGTGGTAGACCATATTCATTTAACATAGTCCTAGCCATCTCTTGCAAAGTACGATTTTTTCCGCTCAACTACTCCATTTTGTTGTGGAGTTCTAGGACAAGAAAGTTCATGTTTTATTCCATGTTCCTCACAAAAAGCGGTAAAGGGAAGGTTAATGAACTCACCTCCTCTATCACTTCTTATTTTAATTATTGAGGAGTCATTTTCCTTTTCAACTCTTTTCTTAAAGGCTTGAAAATATGAAAAGGTTTGACTTTTATGTTCAAGAAAATAAACCCAAGTAAAACGCGAAAAATCATCTACTAAAACATAAGCAAATCTACTCCCACTTAAACTTTTGGTTTGTGTAGGGCCAAATAAATCCATGTGGATTAGCTCTAATGGACGTGATGACATGATATCCTTAATTGATTTGAATGAGGACTTAGTTTGTTTCCCAAATTGACATGCGTCACAAACTCGGTCCTTTTCAAAGTTCAATGAAGGAATACCCTTCACCATTTCCTTAGAGTTAAGCCTAGAAATATGGTCAAATGAAACGTGGCCTAATCTCCTATGCCACAACCAAGAGTCGTCATCGAGGGCTTTTAAACAAGTAATATTACAAGACATATTTAACATATCAATCATGTAAACATTGCTTTCACGAAAACCGGAAAATACACAAACATTAGAAGTTCTATCAATCACTTTACAAGAAACATTATCAAAAACAACATCAAAACCTTTATCACAAAGTTGACTAACACTCAAGAGATTATGCTTGAGGCCATCAACTAAAACCACATTTTCAATTAAAGGAGAGGTGCCAAGTTTTACATTACCAATACCGACGATTTTACCCTTGGCGTCATCTCCGAAGGTGACGGTGCCACCCTCATGATATCTTGATAGGGTTGCAAAGTTGTTGATGTCCCAAGTCATGTGCCTTGAGCAACCGCTATCAAGATACCATAAACCTCTACGTCTTTGAGCTTTGGAGAGTACCTACATCATTTAAAACAATGGTTGACTTTGGTACCCAAACTTTCTTGGGTCCTTGAAAGTTAGTGTTACGAACCCAAACATTATGAGATGATGCACTTAGTCTATCATAGCAAAAGTTAGCTAAGTGTCCTTTCCGTCCACAATGTGAACATGAGTACACTTTCCTATACATAAATGCATGGTGTGTATGTGAAGTGTGAGCATGCTTTGGGGGTTTACCATGTTGTTTAGGTTGTGTAGCATGAACATGAACATGAGCATGATGAACATTTTTCTTGGGAGCTTGTTTCTTAGGAAACATATTCTCCATCTTCTTTTTATCAAACTCACTACACTTTTTCAAAACAACATCTAATGAGTCTAATCTTTCCTTAAGCATGGCAATCTCATTAGAATCTACAAATGGGGTCTTTCCTTTACAAGCAATCTTATATTTTTCAAAATCATTTTTAGTGGAAACTAAAGAAGAATGTAAATCATTATTTTCTTTAGAAAGATTTACAATTTGAATATTAAGAGATTCATTATCCTTTTTCATTTTTAAATATTTCTTCTTTAAGAAATCATAATTGCTAGAAAGTTCCATAAAAGCTTCTCCTAGCTCATCCATGGATAAATCATCATCAAGAAGAGTTGAGGGGGATACCTTGCTTGTGCTCTCATTTGCCATGAAGCACATGTTGGCGGTGTCGATCTCCTCCTCGGATTCACTTTCGTCATCCCATGTTGCTTTCATAGCCTTCTTCTTGTATGGCTTCTTGGATGAAGATGGCTTCACTTGGTCCGGACACTCCGCTACTATGTGTCCCGGCTTTTGGCAATTAAAGCAAGTGATCTTCCTTTCTTCCTTGCCTCCTTGCCATCTCCTCCTTCCTTGGAACTTTGCCTTGTTGTACATCCTCCGGACATTTTTGACTAGAAGTGAGAGCTCCTCGTCATCTTCTTCTTCGTCATCTTCGTCGGAGTAGGTAGCATGACTTTTGAAGGCAATGGTCTTCTTTTTGGTAGGTGCCATGTCCTCCCTTGCCTTTCTCTCCATCTCATGGGTCTTCAAGTTACCAATGAGTCCAATGAGCTCAATCTCATCTTTGTCATTGAGTTCCTTCAATGTTGTAGCTTTCACTTCCCATGATGGAGGGAGAGCCCGGATGATCTTTCTCACCCTTTGGTCATTGTTGATTTCTTCACCTAGAGAAGCAAGACCATTAGTAATCTTTGTAAACTTAGTAACCATATCATCTATGGTATCATTCTCTTGCATGCAAAAATTTTCATATTGGGACCGAAGAAGGTCTATCTTGGCCCTCTTCACTTGTGATGTCCCCTCATGTGTTACTAGCAAATGGGTCCAAATCTCATAGGCGGATTTGCAATGGATGACTCTAGCTATGTCATCATCATTGAGGGCTTGTAGGAGTGCATAATGAGCCCTAGCATTGGCATCAAACTCCTTGGTCTCAATTTCGGACCAAGTGGATTCATCACCGGGGGGTACACTAAATTGTTTAGTCACGGCCTTTGCAACTCGACTACCTAGAGATTGCAAGAAAACGGTCATCTTAACCTTCCATATGGGAAAGTTAAGTCCATCAAACTTAGGTGGGGTCTTAATTCCATCGGCCATGTTTACTATGTGGAAATGAATGAAGTGATTAGCAATATAAGGATCTCTCTAAGGTTGTTAAGCCAAATCCTAGAGTCCAAGCTCTGATACCAATTGAAATACACCTAGAGGGGGGGTGAATAGGTGTAATTGCTAATCTAATGATCTTTTTAAATTTTACTTAAGTGAGGATGCAACGATCTCTCAAAACACGACTAAGAGCCGAATACCCCTTGCGAGGTTCTGAACTCCTTCCTCCCAATTCCCCTTAAATGGGTTAGAGGTGCGCAATGCAACCGTGTTGTATTGAGGTGTGATCGAACAATTCCAAGTATGAAATGCTATGATGAAATGCACACAAGTATTGTAGCAAGAAATATTGAAGGCAAGTTAAGTAAACAAGTAAGGATAGCACAAATAAGAGTTAGTTCACAAGCAATAAATTGGAAGTAATTTAAAGCAAGAAAATAAGCAAGAGGAACGCCAAGCCAATCGCAAACAAAGTGATTTGTTTCGAGGTTCGAGCCCGTAGCTCTAGTCCCCGCCTTCACCTCCGTGAAGGGTTTCCACTATCCCCTTAGGATCCCGTACAAGTTAGGCCTCCAAAGACCTCAAGCCCGTAGCTTTACACCTTACAACGAAGCTCCACCGAAGAGCTTGTCTCCACAAGAACAAAAGTTACAACTTTGTGATCTCAACTAGACCACAACACTCTTTCTCTTTTACAAAACACTTCTTTTACAAACACTCTCACTCTTTTACAACTTCACTTATAGAAAGAATATGAGATTTTGGCACTATGAAGTGTGGTGAGAAAAGCTTCAGTTGTAGAGTGATATTAGAGATCAAACAACAACTGAAAAACCAAATTGAAAGAATGGAAATGAAAGCTTTAAACTATTTTTCTCTTTCTCTTGAAAACAATGAAAACTTGTAATTTTTTCTTGGTTAATAACTAAGGCCTATTCTCCACTATTTATAGGGAGAGAATAGGTTAAAAACCCTGATTTTTCCTGCTAAAATCTTCTGCAAAAGCACCCCAACAACTCCTAAAAACTCTGTTAAAGAGAAACCCAAAAACAGTTTTTCAGAAATGCCCAAAGAGGAAAGAGCCGTTGGGCTTGTTGCAGGCTTACCGGTCGACTGTCGGTCGACCGGTGCTCTGCTGGCAAAAGAGCCGTTGAGGCTCCGGTCGACTGCCAGTCGACCGATCTCACAGAAGGAAACCCAGTTTCCTTCTATCGGTCGACCGACCCAGTCGACCGAAAGATACAGAGAGCAGACCACAAAAATCAGTCGACCGATATTTAGGGTCGGTCGACCGGCAGACATGCACAGCCTCGTGCATGTCTGGCCACAGCAGCCGGTCGACTGATATTTAGGATCGGTCGACCGGTCTGCCTGGAAAACAGTTTTCTGGGCAGATTTTTGAGTTAGAAAAATTTGTAGAAATTCCTTTAAAAATCTTAAGCTAAGAGTTATGCTGAAAATAGTTTATATACATGTATTTAAACAAGTTTTGAAGATATAAGGCTTTGGGTACATGTATGTATAAACTAAGGCATAAACCTAGAAATAAATATTTTGAAAACATAGAAACATACAAAACAAATGTGTGTGCAAATCCTAGAGCCAAATTTCACATATTCTATCTTTACAAAACTAAACTTACAAACTACACAGGTCTTCAAGACTTCAACTTGAGCTATCTTCTCTTGATCTTCAATATTGCAATTTGAGCCCAATTTGACTTGTCTTGAGTCCAATAGCTTGTATATGAGTCCAAAATCTTTGTATATGAGTGAGAGTACTTCTAGTATGATAATAAACCTGAAACACACTTAAACAACAAATGATATTAGTACAAATAACTAATATGTTTTGTAATCATCAAAATACACTAAACATGGGTTGATTGTAACCTTGGGCCAACAGTAAAAAGTCCTTTCTTAAATGGATTTATTGAAGAGGAGGTGTATGTTGAACAACCCCCCGGGTTTGTTGATCCTACACATCCGGATTTTGTTTTCAAACTAGACAAAGCTCTTTATGGTTTAAAACAAGCCCCTAGGGCTTGGTATGAAAGACTTTCTTCATTTCTTATTTCTAATAGTTTTAATAAAGGAAAAATAGATACTACTTTGTTTACCAAACATGTTGAAAATGATATACTTATAGTTCAAATATATGTTGATGATATCATATTTGGTTCTACTAATTAAAATCTTTGCAAAGCTTTTGAATCATGCATGAAGGAGGAATTTGAGATATCTATGATGGGCGAGCTTAACTACTTCCTTGGTCTCCAAATCAAGCAAAGAAAGGATGGGATTTTCATCAATTAAGCCAAGTACATGAAAGAACTTATCAAGAAATTTGGGCTTGAAGGGGCTAAGACAAGCAAAACTCCCATGGCTACCACCACAAAGCTTGACAAGGATGAACAAGGTACAAATGTAAACATTAAACTCTATCATAGCATGATTGGTAGCTTGTTGCATTTAACGGCTAGTAGGCCGGACATTATGTTTTGTGTTTGTCTTTGTGCTCGATTTCAATCGTGTCCTAAAGAGTCCCATTTGATTGCGGTAAAACGCATTATTAGATACCTTAAGGGCACATTTGAAATTGGTTTGTGGTATCCGAAGACCGGACAATTTTCAATGACGAGTTTTTCAGATGCCGACTATGCGGGTTGTAGAGTGGATAGGAAGAGTACAAGTGGAACATGTCAATTTCTCAGTAATTGTCTTGTTTCAAGGTCTTCCAAGAAATAAAATTCGGTAGCCTTCTTAACCGCCGAGGCGGAGTATGTTGCGGCGGGGGCTTGTTGTGCACAAGTCCTTTGGATGAAACATACTCTCCTTGACTATGATTTGCATTATACTATATTAAAATATTTTGTGATAATACTAGTACTATTCATATGACTAAAAATACAAATTAACATAGTAAGACTAAGCACATTGACATTCAGTATCACTTTCTTAGAGATCATTATGAGAAAGGTGATATTGAAATTGATTATGTTTCTACCGATTTTCAACTTGCCGATATTTTTACAAAACCACTCGACTATACTAGATTTTCTTTTAATTATGGTGAATTGAATGTTTGTGTTATGGATTCATGAAATTTTTATTTTTTAACAATGTTTACTTTTTTTGATGTATGACAAAAAGGGGGAGAAAAAGTTAGTTTATTATTTTGAGTTTTGAGTTATGTATTTTAAGTTTTGAGTTTTGAGTTTTGAGTTATGTGTTTTGAGTTATTGTTTGTGGAGCTATATGTTTTGAATTCTTATGTCTTTCTTATGCTAAGTTCTTGTTTTTATTTTTCATTCTTGTATATAGTCATTCATATATATAGCATGATTTGAGGGGGAGTCTCCAAGCTCCTTTACCATTTTTCCCTATTTTTTAAAAATAACTCATATGTTTTGTCATCATCAAAAAGGGGGAGATTGTTGGCTCAAGGTTACAATCACCCGATTTTTGAGTTTTGATGATTACAAAACATATATAGTTATTTGTACTAATCATATTTTAGTGTTTAAGTGTGTTTTAGGGTTCTAAGGATTCAAGATGTCTTCTTCCCTAAAGAAGGTATTTTTGACTCAAGATTGACTCAATTCGGGATCAAGGATTCAAGCTATTCAACATTGCATATGGAGAAGCCCAAATTTGAAGATCTTGTAGTCACCTAGAACCTTTATAAGAATTAGTATGTTAAAGAGTAAGGTTATGATAAGTTGGCTCAAGAAAACACACACACACTTTCATTTTTCAAAATACGAGTTTTGTTTTGGTTAGTTGGATTAGGTGCATGTCTGGATTGATATACATGTCTCAAAATATTTCATATTTTTACATCTAGTTTAAATCATATATCTCATCCCTTATAGCATGCTACTTAAACATCAATCCATTTAAAAATATTTTAGAAATTCTTCAAAGTTCAAAAATATTTTCTAATTAATATTGTTTTAGGCCTAACGGTCGACCGGGCGGTCGACTGGATCTATTTCAGGCCAGATCGGTCGACCGGGCCTTGTAGCATTGGCGTGCACGTTTGTGCACGTCTGCCGGTCGGCCGGACCGGTCGACCGACTGACAGACCCTTGCTCTCAGGTTTTGTCGGTCGACCGGGCCAGTCGACCGACAGAACAAACAATTCCTTTTTGTTTAGCCTGCGGTCGACCGAGTCCAACGGCTCTTTTGCCAGATTGACTGCCGGTCGACCGGCCCGGTCGACCGACAGCCGCCAGTAGCCCCCAACGGCTAGTTTCTTGAAATCTGTTTTCTGGTTTTGATTTTGATGGCTCTTTCAGCTATCTCTGATTTTCTTCTGCCTATAATCTGACCTATTGACCTAGATTAAATGATGAAATGATCTTATCTAATCCCTATAAATAGATGTCATTGGTCCTTTGTTGAATACAAGAAAAATCCCTATTGTTTTTAAGTTTCTAAAGAAAAGAAAAGTTTTCAAGCTCTCATTCTCTAAAGTACTTTCTTGGTTAAAGTTTTCAGTTGTTTTCCAAGCTCTTTTTACTTCTTTACAACTGAAATTTTCTCACTTCACTTCTTGAGCCAAAAATCATCCCCACTCTATAAGAAGTTGTAAGAGAGAAGTTTGTGGTCTTTTGATCACCTAGTTACTTGTATTTTCTTGTATTGAGATCCCTCTTGTGTAGAGGTTGGATTGGTTGGAGTTGGGTACTCCGGTCTTGTGTAGACCAATTGTAATCTCCTTGGGTGTAAAGGTTCCGGTGTGGAAATTCCCTTTACGGATTTAGTGGAAATCTTTCACGGTGGTGGAGGCGGGGACATAGAGCAGTGGCTCGAACCTCGAAACAAATTACTTGTGTTTGCGATTGATTTCCTTATTGCTTTTTCATTGCTTTATATTTTTATCTTGTGATACCTCTTGCTTGCACTTCATTATTGCACCCATTTCATTTATTTGCATTTTTCGGTTTTTATTCATCTCAACATGAAAGCAATTACGCGTCTCAACTCATAATCTAGAGGAATCAAAGAGGAGAAGTTCTAGAGCCCTTCACGGGGAATTCGGCTTCAATTTCTTATTTTGAGTGACCGGTTGTATCATACATACATACTTATTTAAAAAGATCATTAGATTAGCATTAACACCTATTCACCCCCCCTCTAAGTGTTTTTCAAAAACTCATCCTGTAGGAAAAACCTAGAGGTTTAACGGCTTGTTGCACATGCTCAGTGCAATCGCGTGACCTGCGAAAGTGGTCTAATAATTTTTTGTTTAATTGTTTTGCTCGATAACGAGCAAAAGATAGGTATGGGGGTGTGATCGGTCGATAACATTGCACATTCATTATCATATTCTCATACTTATTATAGAATAAACTCTGCTTTTTTCTAATTATTATTTAGTTTATTTGCAGGCCCATTACTAAAGGAGAGGGAAGAGAAACGAGCCCAAAAGCCCATCAAATTCTGATTTAAATCAGAATTAATTTGAAGTCAGTAAATCAGGGCAGATCAGGTCAGTTCAGATCAGTTGAAAATCAGTTAAAAACATATCTCTTCAAATAAATCGGTTAAAGCCAACGATCAAAGGCCGTTTCATCACAATTCCGGAGATAAAACTGAAAATCTAGCTGAAGATAAAGTCAGATCTTGAAGACATGAAGGTCCACCCTCAGCTGTGGCCACCTGGCCACAGCAAGGCTGCGGAAATGCAGCCTTTGCCGCGTTTTTGCGGCATTGTTAGGGAGTTAGGGGAGCGTTTGCTCCCCCTATCTTCTTACGTCTATCCCCTTAGGGTTTTGCCCGTAAATACAGGGTCTTCTAGAGACCAGGAGGGACGATCATGCAGAGATAGACTTTAGGCCAGTTTTTCCTTCTTTGTAGTGTAGCTTTTTATTTTTCTTTATATGTAATTTTTAGTTTTATTCATGTAATTCAGAAGAGATCAGAGTTTCATAGGAGAACGAGAGTTAAGCTTGTACTGAAAGTGACACCGGTGTAAGTTGTCTTCTTTTCTCTTATTGTTACAAGATTGAATCTATAGTTGCATTTGTAAGTTCTTCTTTATTTTTTGTGTTCTTCTTCTTCCTTTCTACTTTTCTTCTTTTGGTGTCAATTGCTATCCAAGTGAGTCTAATAGCATCGAAAGAGCCTTGCCTTTGCGAGTGCCACCGATAGCTCATGACGATAGATTTTTAGTCTCATTCTGTATCACTTCATACTTGCATAATCTTGATGATATAATGTGGAAGAGACGGGAATCAACTCTTATGGGCTATGCGTTGATCGCCTCACTTCAAGGTAACATCGTCGCCACAGATTCAAGGTAAGTGCTTGGTCAAAGGAGATAAGTAATTATTTTTAATTTCTTTCTTTTAACTTTTAGTGTAAATCACCAACACCATAATCACCCAAATCTCTTTCACTCTTTTTCAATTTCTTTGTACATATCACTTCTATTTTCTCCACTTTCTCATTCTACCACTTACTTTCTAACTTGACTTTAACTCCATTTTTCTCTTTTCTTTTTAAGAGCTAAAAGAAGAATTTTAACCATTAATTGTAGCATAAAAGAGAACTTACTAAAAAGCTTCCATCGCTAGTCCCTCCTTGTGGATCACGACCCGCATAGCCACTTGCTATAGCGGTAGTATTGAGCACCTTGCACTATTGTTATAAAAGGTCTAAAATTTTTTATTCTTGTGTGCAGGTAAACCCTCAATCAAAGCTCCCTGTTTTTAATCCAACAATAATCTGATTGATTGCCAATTGCTTAAAAAATGTTTAGACTTGCATTCTAGGCATTTGTCTAATTACGTTTCTTTTACAGTTACTGTTGAAGATAGCTGGAGACAAGGTACGTATGCATAGCATATAGTTTAGGAAATATTTTTGGGTGATATTTGCTTGTGATTGTTATTTTTCTATATCTTGCACACTTTGCACAATCAATCTTAAGGGCAAAAACCCAAATCAATATAAGGTGGGGAAGTCATTACCCTTCCTTATCCCACAAACCATCTCCAAGTACGCACAACCTAAGCCTAATTTAAAATCTAATAGACGTTGGCCTTAGGAACTTCTCGAACTCATTAGGAGATTATCCTAAGGAGGAAGGTGTTAGAATTTGACTCCTGACGAATCAGTGTTTAAGGACATGGATTGAGAAGCAAAACCCCGAATCTTGGTGGTTTGGCTTAATTAGGCCTATCGCTTTTGCGCGGATATCTCCTACCAATCTTATCCTGACCTGACTGATTAGCTTGTGGTCAAAGTTTGCATTATACCTCCTGTGGACAATCAACCAGTTAGGAGTTGTCTAGGTCAAGGTTACCTTAGACTAGGCTTGGTTGTTTTTTATTGTTGACTATTGGTGAACTTGTTTGTGATAATGTTTGTGTATGCAAGTGTGGTCAAGAGACCCTAATTCATCTAGGTTAACTAGAAACACATCACCTCCCAAGTTTATATCAAGACCAGATCCGGTTATGGCTCAACCGACATCTTTGCAGGATAGGTTCATCCTATTAGAACTACACTTCCATCTTGCATCCAACTTCCATCGGTTGGTGAACATAATTTTGAGCTCAAGCCTCAGTTCATCTTCACACTCCCCAAGTTTCATGGTTTAGAGTCCGAAGATGCTTATTTCTTCATAAGAGAGTTTGAGGAAGTATGCTTA
This sequence comes from Agave tequilana, assembly GCA_038442645.1. Taxonomy (NCBI): domain Eukaryota; kingdom Viridiplantae; phylum Streptophyta; class Magnoliopsida; order Asparagales; family Asparagaceae; genus Agave; species Agave tequilana. Next base: position 137,271 of record JAVJIF010007402.1, on the reverse strand, counting down.
ATGATGAAAATCACACACCTTATAGATGATGCTATTAGGTTGAGATTTGTCTCATTTGCTCTTAAGAACTTAGCCAAGAAATGGCTTTACAGCTTAGCGGCCAGCTCTATCACATCCTGGGATGATTTAATCAATGTTTTCTTGAAGAAATTCTATCCAATTTATAAGACCGCTCTCATTAGGAAGAACATCATGCAGTTCAAGAAAGAACCTAGTAAACTATTTTGGAGGTACTTTGAACGCTTCAAAGACCTCCTTTTCCAAAATCTTCATCATGGAATAGAGAAATGGCGATAATGCCAAATTTTTTATGATGGTTTAGACTACTCAACCAAGACCCTCTTAGAAACCATGTGCCAAGGAGGATTCTTAAAGAAGGATGCGAATAAAGAATGGAATTTATATGAGGATCTACCTGAAAAGACCATCCAATGGAAACCAACTAGTGAAAACTTTAGGAATTCAAACTCCATCTCTTCAAAAGGAGGTCTCCATTCAATTGAATCATCCATAGCTAACGAGGCTAGAATTGCAAACTTAGCAATAAGACTGAAAGCTTTAGAAACTAAGGAACCAAGTCTAGTCAATCAAGTCAGCCCAAACTAATTTTCAACTCCGGACTGTACTTACTCTCAAGCTATGATCATGTGTTTGAAGAGTGTCCTGTGTTTCAAGCTCAGTAACAATATCCTAAACTGATGAATGTGGCCTTTTCAAGGCCTAACAATAATCTTATGCACCAACGTACAATTCTGGCTGGAGAAATCACCTGAATTTCTCATGGAGCCAAAACAATAATGACCACTTACTGTCAAACCATGCAAGCCACATCCATCATTCCAATAATTCTTCCAATTATCAACCCAACTTTTCTAATTACCATCACAATTCTCCCAACCATCTGCCCAAATTTTCAAATTATCAACAAAACTTTCCCAACCAAGCTCCACAACCCTCCTTCCAGAATCTTCAACTTGAAAGGAGAATGACTGACTTTGAGAGAAACATAAAAAGGTACATGAAGAACTAAGATTCCCTCATGCAAACTATACAGAGACTAGAGGTTCAAATGAGCCAATTAGCCAATCCACAGAATGAGAGATAAAAGAGTACCTTACCTAGTCAGTCAGTAATGAATCCTAAGAATTCTCAACAAGCTTATTTGGCTGAGGATCAATCATTGAATCAATGTAATGTTGTTCACACATTGAAGTCGGGAAAGAAAGTTGATAATCATGTGTCAACACCATCAATTTCCATTCAGCACAACCACACTCAGTATCCACCTCATCTAGACCCAATCCTTCCAAATCTGACAAATCTGAAACGGATAAGTCAACCAATTAGGTGCACCAGCCTATAGTACCATTTCCTAATAGGCTGAAAAATAACAAGAAAAATTCACACATGGATAAGATAATTGAGATGTTCAATCAAGTTAAGATAAATGTATCACTTCTTGATGTCATCCAACAAGTCCCATCTTATGCAAAATTTCTTAAGGACATGTGCACCAAGAAGAGAAAGACTAATGTACCCAAGAAAGTCTTTTTAGCCACTAACATTAGTGAGCTACTGTCGGGTCAGATCCCTATCAAGTACAAGGATCCGGGTTGTCCCACCATTGCTTGCACCATAGGACAAGCCGAGATTAGTCGTGCACTTCTTAACTTAGATGCAAGTATCAACTTGCTTCCATTCTCAGTTTATCAACAACTCGGGTTGGCGATCTTAGTCCAATTCGAGTCACTATCCAACTGGCTGACCGTTCAGTGAAAGTTCTCAAGGGAGAAATTGATGATGTCCTTATTCGGATCGGGGAGTTTATCTACCCTATTAATTTGATAGTTCTAGAGACACAACCTGTATCCAATCCTAGGGTTCAAACTCCTGTTATCCTAGGGCGACCATTCCTTACTACTGCTAATACCATTATCAATTGTAGGAATGGGTCCATGAGGTTAACCTTTTGGGACATGACTAGAGAAGTCAATGTCTTCAACGTAGAAAAGCAACCCCGTGATGTTGAGGATCAAACATTTGAAGTCAACCTCATTGAGAACTTGACAAGTGAACACAGGGAATAATTGGAACTAGAAACTGATTGTGACTTCGAGTTAGAGTCTGACAACTTTAACCTTGATCAGGTTGTCGAGTCTGTTGTGAATTGGGCCTTGAACCATATTTCACCAAATGTGGAGCCAACAAATTTGACTCATCCTTCCAGTGAGCTTTCCCCTTCCTTAGAATTGAAAGCCTTACCTGCGCATCTCAAGTACGTCTATCTAAGCAAACAAGAGACCTTTCCTGTCATTGTTGTCTCCCATTTAAACGACGAGTAAGAAGAAGATCTTAAAGCAATTCTGAGAAAACATAGGGAAGCCATTGGTTGGACTATGACCGATATAAAGGGATTGAGTCCAACTATAGTTCAACATCGCATGCATCTCAATGAAGACGCAACACCAAAAAGAGACCCGCAGCGTAGGTTAAACCCTATAATGCAAGAGGTTGTTCATGCTAAAATTGTGAAACTCTTAGACAATAGGATAATCATCCCATTTCGGATAGCCAATGGGTCAGTCCTGTCCACGCGGTTCCAAAGAAATCCGATTTCACCGAAGTGGAAAACGAGAACAAAGAGTTGGTCCAAACTCGACTTCCCACGAAAATTCGAGTTTGCATTGACTATAGGAAGCTTAATGCAGCAACTCGTAAGGACCATTTCCCACTTTCCTTCATTGATCAAATGCTTGAACGTTTGGCGGGCCACGAGTATTATTGTTTCTTGGACGGTTACTCGGGGTATAATCAAATTCCTATTGCTCCTGAGGACCAAGAAAAGACTACGTTCACATGTCTATTTGGGACATTTGCTTATCGTCGAATGCCTTTCAGCTTGTGCAATGCCCCAGCAACGTTTCAATGTTGCATGTTGAGTCTTTTCTCTGATATGGTGAACGATTTTAGAAATCTTCATGGATGAGTTCTCCATTTACGGAGATTCCTTCACTCAATATCTTCACCATTTAGAACTCGTCCTCTAACGTTATGTTGAGAAAAATCTGGCACTGAACTCGGAGAAATTCTATTTCATGGTAAGACATGGAATTGTCTTGGGTCATAAAATCTTCAAGAAAGGAATTGAAATGGATAGAGCCAAGATTGAAGTTGTTGCTAAGCTTCCCATGTCCAAATGCGTGAAGAATATTTGATCCTTCTTAGGACACGCCGGTTTCTACCGAAGATTTATCAAGGATTTTAGTAAGATTGCTAGACCCTTAACTAATCTGTTCGCTAAGGACGTGTCCTTCACTTTCAATGACGAATGTATAAATTCTTGAGAGAAGCTTAAGAAAGAGCTTATTTCAGCACCAATCATATCTGCACCGAATTGGTCTAAGCCGTTCAAAATCATGTGCGACGCTTCTGATTTTGCCATAGGCGCTGTCCTAGGACAGCACATTGATAACAAACAGCACGTGATTTACTACTCTAGTAGGACTCTCAACGATGCTCAATTGAACTACACTACTACTGAGAAGGAATTCTTGGCAGTAGTGTTTGCCTTAGAGAAATTTCGTGTAACACCCGGATTGATAAACTCTGGGTAAATAATATTTATCGTAAATTCTTATAATTTTTAAACTAATTGTTTCTGTATTAAATAATGTTCGGTGATTCATTGTGAAAATCTGGAATGGATTAAAGTTTTTATAAATCATACCGGCTTAATTGATATGAAAAATATATGAAAATGGACGGGTGTATATACTGCATGATATACTCGTATAAATACCGGGTATTGGTATTTATACCTAATTTTGATTGTATTAAATATTGGGGAGATGAAGAAAGAAAATGAAAAGAAAATGAAAATAAAATAAAATAAGAGGTATGGGATGTATGGGTATGGGAGGTATGGGGGAGTAGGTGGGAGTAGGTGGGGGGAGGGAAGAGAGATAAAATCTCTCTCCCCCGTTCACTCTCTTCCACTCTCATTCTCTCTCTCCCTCATTTACTCTCTCTCTCTCTCTTGGTGGGACTCTCCGGCGGCCAGGGGCGCCAGCGCTGGCGCCGGCGAGGGGGCCCGCGCCGGCCGGGCGGGGCGGGCGCAGCAAGGAGCAGCGGCTGCTGCTGCTGCTTTGCAGTGGAAAAAAAAAAAGAAAAGAGAAGAGAAGAAGAGATTAGAGTGTGGGTTTAGGTTTCGGGTTCAACCCAAACCCGACCCATTAAGAACCCAACCCGTTCATTTTATGAGGTAAATTTCATTTTAACCCCTGTGATACTGAATAATTATTTTGGGGCCCTGAAAAATTACAAACAGCCCCCTGAATATTTTCAGTTATTACGTATCTAACCTTTTATATTGGTTTTGGTTTCCGAACGATATCTTGGCCATCTAAAGTCAGATTCGGACGATTCTTGAGCCGTTGTGATCGTGGAAACGAGAGCTACACATCCTCTATATCCGTATATGGTATTGGGTGTTCAAAGTTTATCGGTATACCCGGTGAGTGGAAGTCCTAACTTAAATCTTATTTTCCCCCCAGGTTTAGATATAATTGTCATTGGAAAATTAGTGATAATATTGATTAATTGGAACTAAGAGATTACATCATTAGAAAGATGATTGTGACAGTTATTATAAAAGTGAATTGGTGTTATGGAACCAAAATCCAAATAGGGTATCCGAATAATGAATCACGGATATGTTACGTATATGTGTATGAGAACATTGATGTCAAGTTGTGTCTTGCCATTTATAATTCGTATAGACATGACCATTAAGTACCTGTAAGTGTATTGGTATGGATGAACATAGACAAATGCCACATAAGTTATATGTTTGTGGAATTCTGAGCATCGTGTATATGTTGAGTATTTACTAGAATTAAGAATCGAATAATTAAATGCTGGGCATTGATAGAAATGGTTAAGTATAAATCTTCAGTTAATACCATCTATCCGTCTGTGATGAATATTGAAGTTACTTAACCTGAACATCGTTAAGTGGGTAAAGTTTACCCCTGATTCCTTTTAAACACTGTATGGCATGTGTATTAACTAGTAAGATAAGAATGATGGTTTGTAAGTGAAGATTGATATCATATGCAAGTGATATCCAAGTCATTATAAAATTTATAGTTATGGATAATAATAATCGGATGGTGGTTGGTTAACACCGGTGTACCCGGTGAGTAGATTAAACAGTAACAATGGGAAATCGATTATAGATCATGAATGTTTATTTATTAACAAGTGATAATTAGAAATCAGTTAAGATAAAAGATCACTTGAGACCCATCAACTATGATTGGATAATTATAGAATTGGTTATGTTGATACTGGTATAAGCAGAATCCAAAGTTGATATTTGAATTGAACTAAGCAAATGAAATTGGAAATTATCTTCGAGTAACTCGATGTAACCGTGATATAGAAAACTATGTCAATTGGGATATATGTAATTGATGCAGTATGATAGAAATAGTGATTGATTTAACTATTGAAGGTTTTGTTAATATTGATAACTTGGATGGGATCGGGACACTTCAGTTAATTAGCAATTGTGAACGTGAACCGATAATGATGGAACTGATCAAAGTAGTTGATAATGAACTGTATTAGAACAAATGAATTCCTAACACTACCGGACATGCTTGATAAATAGCTTGAACATCAAAAGCTTATTGTTAAGCCAAGTACACGGGATACTCAAACATTATGTAGTATATTGAGTATTGATCTTGCGAATACTGTTTTCGTATTTGTCGTGTTTCATGATATATATATATATATATATATATATATATATATATATATATATATATATATATATATATATATGCTCATAACGTGATTTTGTGTATCAACTAGCACACTTGAGGCAGCAAGGGTCAGCTGGTGACCTACATGATTATATATCGATTAAGTTGTTAATCGGTAGCAACTGAAAGCAATTTGATAGATAAATAACTCAGATTTATCGAACCCAATAAGAGGTGGAAGAATAAAACCTTTGAACCAGAACACATAAGTGGATATTGTACTTTTAGCAATTAATGATTATTAATGAAAAACTACTGAATAAGATCAGGTCTGATGATTATCAGATAATGGGCGACCGATGATGTTGTATAAGTATCAAGCGAGTAATTAAACTGGTGAAAACCTGTTAGAGTCAGTATTGAGTAAATCTGACAACTTAATATTAAGTATATCGATTATGATGGATAACTCGATATCAATGAAACAAATACCGATAGTATTGAACTAGTATTTTGGTATGCCAACTCAATACACCGGAGACTTTCGGGTATCCTTGCAATTGATTTAGCAGAACATTGGAATCCTCTATTAGGCTTGGAAGTTACATCTTTATAGTGACACCGATTATGTCTAACTGGTAAGAGTTAGATAATTTACCTTAATAATTGAAAGTTAGTAATACATACGAAAGATTGAGCGTCGTGTCAATGAGATTAGTGATCCAGTATGGGTAAGTGATATGTGTATGTGTACGCATGTACACATGTGTATAGTTTGATTCATATACGAACACAGATGATGATTTGGCTAGTAAATGACTGTGTGGTTTGGAACTTGAAGATAGAAGTAAGCAATAACAAAACATGATGTATAGAAGTCAGTAGCGTTAACACCAGTATTGGTGGAACCTGAGATAAATTTGGGCTGTATCAAATAAAAGTACTAAAACCAGTCCTTACTTGAAATAAAGGATAATTATGATATTGAAAGTATAATAATTCATTAATATCAGAATTGTCGTATAACTATCACTTGTATCAGAATTAATGAGAAGATTCTGAATTAAATTAAGTTATAGCCAATAGGCAGTTTGCCTGAGGATAAAAGAGGCAAATGATGACAAATCCCGAATGTTAATTAAATGATAAAAGGTGAATAAGTATTATGATTAGGAGAAGTGAATACTGGTACTACGAGTCAGAACTTGAGGGTAAGATATTGGGGATCATTAAGTTTAATGCTTACAGGGTGCATGATCGACACGTTATTGTGTATGCATAGTAGTCTAACACATGCCTCTTAAAAAGAAATAGTCTTATGAATGAGCATCATACTTGACATCATGCACATGTTTGGCTACACATATATTGGAATGATATAACATGTTGGTTGATTAGTAGTAAAAAGTGCATTTTTATCATCATATTTACCATCACATTTTCATATTTATTCATTTAATTTTGCACATTTATTAATATTTTGTAATTTATTGTGTGCAGGCCTCGAATTCTTATTTTTATAATAAATAAAGCTTAATGAAGCCCAAAAGCCCACATTTGAAGCCCAGGTGTAAAAGTGCAAATATCAATTGTCAAAGTGCAAATACACAAAGGGCTGAAGTTGCAAATATCAAAGATGAGGGAAGGATAGACTTCTACCCAACCCTAAACTCTTGCAGATGAGAATGAAAAGAGTGCAGAGATAAGGAAATTCGTTTAAAAGAGATTGGGAGAATTCAAAATCTAGATAACTTGATTATCAAGTTATCTCGAAATCCCAATATGAAGAGCCAGGATCATACTTCCAGAAGCCGGCGCCCACATGGATGGACCAGGAGAAGCCACGCGACAAAGCGCGTGGCCTGACTCCACTATACTGCCGCAATTTTGCGGCAAAAGCTACAATTTTGCGGCATTTTGGATGAATCTGAATACCAGATTTCGTGGGCAACTTCATCCGGGACTCTTCGGCCTTCTGCACCTATAAATACCCCCTGCAGTGCAATGTACAGGGCATCCAGAGACGATTAGGGTTTTCTTTAGCCATTTTTTATTTCAGCAAGTTGTAATTTTCGTTTTATGCCCGTTGTGGAGAAGAAGGAGCTTTGTAATTGGAGATTATTCTGCAATAAAGGTCACTCTTTGTTCTCATTTAATTTCTGCAATTTAATTTTATTTTGTGATCTCTCTGGTTTTCTTTTTAATCTGTGATCTCTTCTGGTTTTCTTTTTCTTTGTTTCCTTGCAATCTTTCTCATTAAATAATAATAAAAAAATAAATAAATTGAAAAAGAAGAAAAAATAATGATGATGAACTAATCCTCTCTAGTGGTTTGCTGAGATTCTTAAAGCAACCCTAGAGCAGTTAAGCCTTGATCTGATTAACGAACATCTCTAGAAACCCTAGGTTTAAAGGCAACTTTTCTAGAAGATTAAACAAATACCTAGAATTCCTAATCTAGGTTGCATATTAAAAGACTTTTCATGATTTCAAACTTAAGAACTAGGACAGCATAAATTTGAGATTCATCTTTTATTAAGCTGTACCTAGATGTTAGGATGAACCATAGCTTGGCTTTTAAATAATGTAACTTAGTTAGAATCTTGTATTTAATTTTTCTTGCTTGAATTATTTGTAATAACCTAGGGTGAATCATGTACATCTTAAGATGAAGATCAAGCCCCTTAACTTGCAATAGGGTTGTGGTAGAAGATCAGCAAAGCCACATCTTTCATATCATATATCTCAAATCTAATCACTTCTTCTCTTATTTTGAAGTTAAAGAGGAATCGGGTCGAAAAGCTTGCATCGCATCCTTCCCTGAGGATCACGACCCGCTTGAGCCCTTGCTACAGCGGATTCGCATTGAGACTAAGAAATCTGAACTTTAATTCTTTTTATTCTTAAAATCTCAATCAAAATTTTGGCGCCGTTGCCGGGGAAGGAACGGCACGATTTCCTCTTTCTAATCATTTTTTAATTCTTTCTGTTTGCAGATACAGAGAACAGGAAAACAGAGCAGCAGCAAGGACATACAGCAACCCAGTACCTCTGCCCTCGAAGGCAGAGCACCAGGGCCTACCAATTTGCCGCAAATTTGCGGCAAAAGCCGCAAAATTGCGGCAATTGTAGTGAACTACTAACCTGATTTTCTGTAGGTTGCTCTGCATTGCAAAATTTGCTTACTGCTGTGATTAAATTTCTCTGTTATCACTCTGCAACTGCTAATTAATAACATTAACCCATTGGTTGAAAATAAAAAAAAAATATTAGACTCTTGCATTTAGGGCACGTGTCTATTTTAATTCTTTTTAATTCTGTTGAAGAGTGCTGGCGACAAGGTACGTTTGCATAGCATATAGATTAGGAAACACTCTTGGTTGTTTACTGCTTTCTTGAGTGATTACTTTTCTACAGCTTTACACGTATACTAATTCATCTTAAGGGCATAACCCATAAGCAAGATAAGGTGGGGATTTCATCACCCTCCCTTGGCCCAAAAATCATATCCGTCACACTCACAACCCTAACCTTAAGTAAAATTTGACTAGACGTTGGCCCTAGGTTAACTCGGACTCAATAGGAGATTGACCGAAGGAGAAAAATTATTCGAAATTAACTCTTGTCAAATCGGTGTCTAGGCAGGGGATTGAGGGCCGAAATCCCGAAGAACGGTGGTTATTTAATTAAGGAACGTCTCTGACGGAAAACCTCCCACCGGTCTTGCCACCTACCTGGCCGATTAGCTTGTGGTTAACGTCGACAGTAGACCTCCTAAGGACAGTCTAAAGTTAGGAGTCGTCTAGGTCAAGGCTTACCCTAGATTAGGATTTTTGATTGTTTTTCTTTTTTATTGATTGACTGGGTGAACTTGTTTGCTGATTGTGCATACCCGCTTGGTCGAGAGACCCACTTACATCCAGGCTAACTAGAACTAGTTCACCACCCGAGCTCAAGCCCGACTCACACATGGCACAACCACAGTCACTCCAAGATAGGTTCTATCCTATTAGGACCTCTCTTCCTTTTTGCATCAAGCTTAACGATGAAGGTGTTGACCCATTTGAGCTTAAGCCACAATACATCAACACCCTTCCGAAATTTCATGGACTTGACTCCGAGGATGCATACTTCTTCATAAGGGAATTTGAGGAAGTATGTCTCATGATGAATATTCCTAAGTTAGGAAAAGATGACATCAAACTTAGGTTTGTCCCCTTTGCTTTGAAGGATTTAGCAAAGAAATGGCTCTACAGTCTAGAGGCCGGTTCAATATCTTCGTGGGATAATTTTGTTAAGGCATTCTTAAAAAAATTTTATCCCGTCCACAAGACTGCACTGATTAGGAAGAACATCTTATAGTTTAAGCAAACAGCCAATGAACCTTTTTGGAAATATTTCGAACGTTTCAAGGACCTCCTTGCCCAATGCCCTCACTATGGGATAGAGAAATGGCGACTTTGCCAAGTTCTATATGATGGATTAGAATATCAAACTAAGACATTGTTAGAATCCATGTGCCAAGGAGGATTTCTGAAAAGGACGAAACTGATGGATGGTTATTGTATGAGCAATTAGCTGAAAATACCATCCAATGGGAACCTACTCCGGAAAAACTTAGGACTAATGACCCTACTTCTTCTAAAGGAGGTATCCATTCCATTGAGGCCAACATAGCAACCGATGCTAAGTTAGCTGCTGTTATGCGAAGACTTGAGGCTCTTGAAACTAAAGAACCAGTCTCTGTGAACCAAGTCAGCCCAACATCTTCGGTGGGCTGTACTTATTGTCAAAATATGAACCATGTGTTCGAGGAATATCCCGTCTTTATCGCGCATCAAAGCTTGCCCGAACATATGAGTGCGGCCTTCACAAGGCCCACCAACAATCCGCCCGCCAACAATCCATATTCGCCCACCTACAATCCCAGTTGGAGAAACCATCCCAATTTGTCATGGGGCCAAAGTAACAATGATCAAACTAGGCCCAAATTCTCCAACAATTTCCAAAATCCGCCCTATCAAAATCCTCCACCCTCTTTCCAATATTCACAAATGGAAACAAGGCTCTCCAATATGGAAAGAAAGGTGGACACTCTCGTTAAAAGCAATGACACACTGGCTCAAGTCTTGACTAGGATAGAGATGCAAATGAATCAGCAAGAAAGGCAAAAGGGTACTCTACCTAGTCAACCATTCCCAAACCCTAGGAACTCTAGTCAAGCTCACTTGGCTGAAGAGAATCATATGAGTCAGTGCAATGCGATTCATACATTGCGGTCGGGAAAACAAGTTGATAACCAAGTATCAACACCATCAAGTTCTAAACAAGCATTCAGCTTACCTGATCCCACTCCATCCCAACTTGATGCCAACAACACGAAAAAAGACAAGTCAGCCGAAGATATGCACAAGCCCATCGCACCCTACCCAAATAGGCTTAAAGATAAGCAATGTGCACAAATGGATAAGGTACGAGAGATTTTTAATCAAGCAAGATCAATATACCTCTTCTTGATGCAATTCAACAAGTCCCTAAGTATGCCAAGTTTATTAAGGACATGTGCACAAAGAAGAGAAAGACTAATGTGCCCAAGAAGGTTTTTCTAGCCACTAACATTAGTGAGCTATTGTCCAACCAGATCCCTGTCAAGTATAAGGACCCTGGTTGCCCCACCATCTCTTGCACAATAGGTCAAACTGCAATTAAGCATGCACTTCTTGATTTGGGAGCAAGTATTAACTTACTCCCCTTCTCAGTCTACCAACAACTTGGGTTGGGCGAACTTAGTCCGACTAAGGTTACAATCCAATTAGCTGACCGATCCATAAAAATTCCCAAAGGAGAAATTACCGATGTGCTCATCCGAGTTGGGGAGTTTATCTACCCAGTAGATTTTGTTGTTCTGGAGACCGAACCTGTATCCACTCTTCGGTCTCAAACTCCCGTTATCCTAGGGCGTCCTTTCCTTGCAACTGCAAATGCGATCATAAATTGTAGGAATGGATCCATGAGGTTGACCTTTAGAAACATGACTAAAGAGGTCAATGTCTTCAACCTGGAAAACCAATCTCGTAAGATAAAAAACCAAACATTTGAGGTAAACTTTATCGAGAACATTTGTGAAAAAGAAAGTGAAAATGAGTCTCTATTTCTTGACAAGTTATTTGAGGATAAGTGCGATTTTAGTGATAAGATGACACATGTTGAGGATTATAATTTTAAAGTTCCCTTTAAAAAATGAAGATTTGATCTAAGTATCTTCAAAGAGCCAAGCACTGAAATATCGCATGAGAATATAGTTCAAGAAACTCCGATTGACTTAACTTTCGAAAGTCTCTTTGAAGAAGAACTCCTGTGTTTAGATACACCAATTAAGGAGATGTTGGTTAATTATTCACTTCCAGGGAAAAGTGTTGATTTAAGTTTTGAGGAGATGTACGGAACTGAGCTAGAATTTCTCGGCAAGGAAGTTCCAACTGAAAGGTGTGATGAATTTTTAAATAATGGAGGTGGACATATGATGAGGAAGAGCCTAAAGAAGATGAAACTGGGGGGAGAGAAAGTTAAAACAAAAATGTTGGTCTCCCCATTGTGCCTTATAAAGAGAACCCATTGGAATGATGAGAAACGAGCTAGAGGGATGAATCCTAAGCAGCTCTAGGTAAGAGTGATACATGTGTTGTACATATTATGGTATACTATTATTTTTTGCCTCTCTTTACATTTTTCTTCATGCATTCATGCATTTCATACATTGAGGACAATGCATGAGATAAGTGTGGGGGAGGGTTTACTAACATAGAAAAGATTAATTAATAAAATAAAAAAAAATATTTTCTCTTTATTTGTTCTAACATTCAAAAAAAAAAAATTTTAAAAAAAAATTTAAAAAAAAACTTATAAAAAGGATAATACTTTGACTTATTTTTTGAAAGAAATCTAAGTTAGTTTTAAGGATTAGGAAAATCATGATTAGGATTTCTAAAAAGTTGGTCAAAATAAATAAATTGTTTAAATTTTAGGTAGAGGAGGAGAAATTGAATAATTAGTTAGTCTTAATTTTTACCTTAATGAAATGTGCATTTCTAGTACATATCTAGGATTCTAAGACAAAGACCCTTGTGCCTCATATATATATAAAAATAAAGAAAAAAAATTTCAATCACTAATTAAGCTGGATACATGTGCCTCATGAAGCATAAGTATTCACGCCTAAAGGTGAGTTAATAAATAAAATCCTTAGTTTTGTGGCCTAGTTCACTCGAATTTGAGTCCGCGGGGTGTCTTCTCACCTGGTGCCCTAAGACCGACCGGTTTGGGAGTCATCGACTTTAAGTTCGCTACATGGGTGGATTAGAAAGCCTAAACTAAGGAATATTATATATGTACTAACACATCTAATAATCAATTAGTTAGGTATGAGGGCCTCAAGAAGCCTTGATACTTATACGAAAGAAAATTAGATGAGTTATACATGCAAAAAAAAAAAATTAACACATCTAATAGTCAATTAGTTAGGTATGAGGGCCTCAAGAAGCCTTGATACTTACACGAAAGAAAATTAGATGATGTTATAAAAATAATAAAGAGGCATGAGAGTTCAAGTTAAGGAATTCCTAGTAAAAATTCATAAGGATGCATATGATTTTTGGTAACGAAAAAGACTATATTAGAAATTCAATTTTAATCCTTACCTAAAATGAATAACAATTGACTTTATAAAGACTAGGTTTGAAGAATGAATAAAAATGAGGATCCTAAAACTTATAGACTACTTAGTCTCTTCCAATATAAGTCAAATATTTTCTTTTTTATGGATTTTGTGGGTGTAATCCGCTGAAAACCCTCACGAGACAACACTCGTCTTCTAGGGTAACCTAGGGGTTTAACGGCTTGTTGCACACGCTAAGTGCAACCGTGATTCCTACGAAAGTGAGTTAGGTTAGATTAATTTTTCTTTTTCTTTGTTTTTACTCGTGGACGAGCAAAAAGATAAGTGTGGGGGTGTGATTGGTAGTGAAAAGTGCATTTTTATCATCATATTTACCATCACATTTTCATATTTATTCATTTAATTTTGCACATTTATTAATATTTTGTAATTTATTGTGTGCAGGCCTCGAATTCTTATTTTTATAATAAATAAAGCTTAATGAAGCCCAAAAGCCCACATTTGAAGCCCAGGTATAAAAGTGCAAATATCAATTGTCAAAGTGCAAATACACAAAAGGCTGAAGTTGCAAATATCAAAGATGAGGGAAGGATAGACTTCTACCCAACCCTAAACTCTTGCAGATGAGAATGAAAAGAGTGCAGAGATAAGAAAATTCGTTTAAAAGAGATTGGGAGAATTCAAAATCTAGGTAACTTGATTATCAAGTTATCTCGAAATCCCAATATGAAGAGCCAGGATCATACTTCTAGAAGCCGGCGCCCACATGGATGGACCAGGAGAAGCCACGCGACAAAGCGCGTGGCCTGACTCCACTATACTGCCGCAATTTTGTGGCAAAAGCTGCAATTTTGGGCATTTTGGATGAATCTGAATACAAGATTTCGTGGGCAACTTCATCCGGGACTCTTCGGCCTTCTGCACCTATAAATACCCCCTGCAGTGCAACGTACAGGGCATCCAGAGACGATTAGGGTTTTCTTTAGCCATTTTTTATTTCAGCAAGTTGTAATTTTCGTTTTATGCCCGTTGTGGAGAAGAAGGAGCTTTGTAATTGGAGATTATTCTGCAATAAAGGTCACTCTTTGTTCTCATTTAATTTCTGCAATTTAATTTTATTTTGTGATCTCTCTGGTTTTCTTTTTAATCTGTGATCTCTTCTGGTTTTCTTTTCTTTGTTTCCTTGCAATCTTTCTCATTAAATAATAATAAAAAAATAAATAAATTGAAAAAGAAGAAAAAATAATGATGATGAACTAATCCTCTCTAGTGGTTTGCTGAGATTCTTAAAGCAACCCTAGAGCAGTTAAGCCTTGATCTGATTAACGAACATCTCTAGAAACCCTAGGTTTAAAGGCAACTTTTCTAGAAGATTAAACAAATACCTAGAATTCCTAATCTAGGTTGCATATTAAAAAGACTTTTCATGATTTCAAACTTAAGAACTAGGACAGCATAAATTTGAGATTCATCTTTTATTAAGCTGTACCTAGATGTTAGGATGAACCATAGCTTGGCTTTTAAATAATGTAACTTAGTTAGAATCTTGTATTTAATTTTTCTTGCTTGAATTATTTGTAATAACCTAGGGTGAATCATGTACATCTTAAGATGAAGATCAAGCCCCTTAACTTGCAATAGGGTTATGGTAGAAGATCAGCAAAGCCACATCTTTCATATCATATATCTCAAATCTAATCACTTCTTCTCTTATTTTGAAGTTAAAGAGGAATCGGGTCGAAAAGCTTGCATCGCATCCTTCCCTGAGGATCACGACCCGCTTGAGCCCTTGCTACAGCGGATTCGCATTGAGACTAAGAAATCTGAACTTTAATTCTTTTTATTCTTAAAATCTCAATCATTGGTTATCTTAAAAAGGCTTGCATGTTGTTAGTTTAATAAGTGGTTACTTATACATGTTAATGTCTTTCTTAATATTGGCATCATGTAAAGTAGGAATCATGTGAATTCTTTATGTTGACATTGTCTTATGAATCCTTGCATGTGGTTATTACATGAAGGATATGATTATTGCATGTTTGGAGGAAGGGACCGGGTTGAACCGGAGGTGATCGAAGGGGAGAATAATATGTGGTATAACGTATCGGAGGAAGAGACGGGTTGAACCGGAGGTGATCGAAGAGGAGAATAATACGTGGTATAACGTATCGAAGGAAGGGACCGGGTTGAACCGGAGGTGATCGAAGGGGAGTATTGATATTATTTTATTGAAGTATGCTTGAATGATTGTCATGATATCCGGTATATGGATATGATTGTTATGATATCCGAATTATGGATGTTAATAGGTATGGCACCTAGTATATGCATATGATTACTCATGATATCCGGCATATGGATATTATTGTTATGACATCCAGTATATGGATGGGAGCGTCCCGTATTTCTTCATGTATGAACACAATTATAATTGGATACTATCATGACTAGTGTGTGATGTCATATGTATATTGGGGTAGGTGCAATATTGAACTGGAACTAATCTAGTGTGTAAGATTAGGCTCTCTAAGAGTTGTGTTGTGACCATGACTATATATATGAAATACGAACATGTTACAAACTGGAAACCGAAAAGGTGATTATAAGAGACTAACGAGTAGGTCAAGTATTGTAAAATCATTGAGATTGTATGTTAATGAAATATTGGTCACGTGTGCCCAGAAGAATGCATATAGGAAGTAACAGATAATAGAAAGAGTCCATACTTCATATAGGAAGTAACAGATAATTTGTTTTGACATTTTTGTGATATGGATACAGTTATAATTATTTTAATGCATATAGTGATCCATACTTCATACCGACCTCTTTTGATTCGGAGATTCCTGACCCGGCATTTCGTAACTTTAATCAACCAAGTATTCTGGATTGGACTTATCCGAATCAGTATATGCCCCACTTCAGTATTATGAACAAGATTGGGATGATCATCACCACTCTCCACTGAGTTGTGGGGATACGACTCTCTCGAGTCATACTATCAACAACCTGACCATCATTCAGCTTCTTATACTTAATATCAATATCAACCTATAGAAGATAAATCTTCTTTAGAAAAGTGTTTCGAAGCCTTTCTTGATTCCACACGACAATTTCAAATCTCGACAAACTCAATACTCGCAAAAAATTCCCAAGTCCAAGATCATTACTCATTTTTCATGTCCCACCACAACAAGAACATACCGACTTAGAAAGAGTATGGAATCTATGATTCAATTCCAAAGAGATCCTTTCAATATGATAGAAGCAAGACTTAGTTGATTAAAAAACATGCGTAGGAATGAGGAAACTCTCCCTACCCAATCTCTGACTATTCCCGATACTTCTAACCATATTGATGAAAATTAATTCCAAAGCGATCCTTTCGATATGATAGAACCAAGACTTAGTCGATTAGAAAACATGCGTAGGAATGAGGAAACTCTCCCTACCCAATCTTTGACTATTCCGAACACTTCTAGCTATATTGATAAAAATCAAGAATCATGGTATCTTGAAAACTTTGACCAAGATTCAATTTCACCACAAAACCTTGAACTTGACCAATATCAACCCATTGACAATTTGGCAAGTTTCATTTCAATGAAATTGAACTTGGACATGAATATGACCATGGTCCACTACTTTGTGATTCTATTCCAATTTTTTAAATCTATGTTCACTTCGGTATCATTATCCAATTTGGACCCATTTTCTGAGTCAGCATTGATTCATGTATCCATAGATGTTGAAATTGAACCACCTCTTTTGGATATTCACATTTCATTGATGGAAAAAGAATGAGAAATTGAACTCTTTGGTTTGGACTCAACTTTTGAACCAAAACCGACTCTCAAACTCAAAGTTGATTTTACTGAGTTAATATTGGTTCCCGAACTTTTCATTTTAGAGCCCAAATCATCCATTCCACAAAACCACATTCTATTATTAGACCAAGACATTGACCATAATGACCCAGTGATGATTTTTCAAGATTGGTCATATAAAGGGAATAATTTTTACGATAGGATCTTGCATGATCCTATTCACATTTGGAATTGAAATATATAAATAGAAAAGAGGTCAATAAAGGTGGGCTTCGTGAACCACCACATTATCTTGATTGGGTAGCAACGCTTGGCCCAATCCGACCACCACCGGAACCACCTCCATGAGATAACATTTCCTTCTCTTCTTATTTTTCATGCATTTATGCATTCATTCATACATTGAGGACAACACATGAGATAGGTGTGGGGGAGAGTTCTAACATAACATAAGTTTTTTTTATTTAAAAAAAGAAAGAGAAAAAACAAAAAAAGTTAACATTTTCTTTGCTTTTAAAAACTTTTTGAAAAGAGAAACAATATTTTGACCTATCTTTTATAAGAAATTAAGTTAATTTTAAGGAATAGGAGAATCATAATTAGGATTTCTTATCCTTGGTCAAAAAAAGATTATTTATTTGATTTCTAGTGTTAGAAGAAAAAATTAAAAAAGTAATTTAGTCTTGATTTTTACCTTGATGAAGTATGCACACTCTATACGCTTACACACTTAGGGTTTAAAAACAGAGATTCTTATGCCCCATATATATATATATATATATATATATATATATATATATATATATATATATATATATATATATGAAAAACACCTAGAGGGGGGTGAATAGGTGTTATGCTAATCAAATGCACTTTTAAAAAATAGTTAAGATATATGATGCAAGCGGTCACTCAAAACAAGAAATTGAAACCGAATTTTCGGTGAAGGGCTCTAGAACTTCTCCTCTTTGATTTCTGTAGATGATGAGTTGAGGTGCTTAATTGCTTTCTTGTTGATATGAGTATAGACCGAAAATGCAAGAAGATAAAATGAATGCAATTTTGAAAGCAAGACAAATAGTATCACAAGTAAAGAATGTAAAGCAATAAAGAGCAAAAGAAATCAATCGCAAACACAAGAGAATTTATTTCGAGGTTCGAGCCACTGCTCTACGTCCCCGCCTTCATCACCATGAAGGATTTCCACTATATCCACAAAGTGAACTTCCACACAGGAACCTTACACCCAAGGGATTACAACTTGGTCTACACAAGACCGGAGTACCCAACTCTAACAATACTATCCTCCACACAAGAGGAACCACAACTCAATGGAATACAAGTCACTTGGTGATCTAGGAAGACCATAAACACTCTCTTACAACTTCTTATAGAGTGGAGTATGATTTTAAGCTCAAGAAGTAAAGTGAGAGAAAAATTTTTAGTAGTAAAGATTTAGAAGACTTAAAAACCAACTGAAAAATTTTGCAATAGAAAGAACTTTAAAAATGGAAAGCAATGAAACATTTCTCTCTTGAAAACACTTGTGTTGGCCCATAAGGTTACACTCTCCATTTGTTTAGAGTTTTGATGATAACAAAACAAATAGGAGCTATTTGGTACTAATTAGTTTGTTAAGATAAATTTCAGGTTTGTACCATATTTGGAGGCCATTGCTTAGCTATTGTAAGAATTTCTAGGTTCATGAAGCGAAGAAGGCTTTTTGCACATCAAGGAAGGAACTTAGAAGAGAAGGCTCTAGCAAGGCATTGCATGGCTCAAGACTTCAAGATTGCTCAAGATAAATTATTAGATTGTTTTTAGTTTAGAGTTATGTTAAAGAATAGTGAATAGGTTTGAAGCTCCATCACACACGTTTTTGCGCACATCTTATTTCTAAGTTTATTTCATATAAATTATACAAAAATATTTTGATACAAAATCCTCTGCCTGTAAATCCATATTTATGTTTTATACTTATTCCTATTTAAAACATCTTTGATAAAAATATTCATCTCCTCAAAATTCTGTTTGAAACTTGATTTTTGGCCTGAGCCGGTCGACCGCCCGAGTCGACCGTGCCTATGTCAGGCTTTGCCGGTCGACCGCCCGAGTCGACCGAGGTTCTGGCAAATGCACGTATCAGTGTGCACGTTTCACGGTCGACCGTGACGGTCGACCGAGACCTGCCTGACTGTAACACTTTGCTCTCTGTTTGTTTGGGTCGACCGGCACGGTCGACCGTCAGCCTGCAACGGCTATTTCTTTTGAACTAGCGATCGACCGAGCGGTCGACCGGACTACCGTTTGAACAGTAACGGCTAGTTTTCCTGAGCAGATTTGTTTTTGTCCTTTTCTCACTTAAGTGTGTTTAAGTGACATGTTTTGGTTTTAATACATTTTGATTAGCCTTAAAAATGTTTTATATCTAAACCCTACCCTCTCCTATAAATAGGGGTGTTTAGGGAGAGATTGGTTACTAGAAAAATTATCAAAATTTCCACAAGTTTAAGGCTTTCAAAAAGACTTGTTTCTTGGTTTTTGTGCTGAAATTCTCTCTCATTTTCTGAAGTGCTTTCAAGAATTCTCTGATTTCATTTTCTTTTCTCTTTGCACACAAGAGCTTCATTCCTACTCATTGTTCTCTAAGGACCTTTGTTAGGAAGAGAATTTTGAAAGAGAAAGTTTGTGGTCTTTTGACTACCAAGAGAGAACTTGTACTTGAGATTGTGGAGTTGGGTACTCCGGGTGTATTTGTGACATCTTTGTGATAGTGGAAGTGGTTGGAATCCTTCTGGGGAAGGCGGGGAAGTAGAGCTGGGTGCTCGAACCTCGATAACAATTCTTTGTGTTTGCGTTTGGTTTACTTTCCTTGTTCTTGCACTACTTTCATTGCTATTGTTGCTTGCTTTTAATTGTAATTGCTATATTCACTTGTTGTCATTCATCTTGTCAATTATTGTCCCATACAACAAGGTTGCATTGCGCACCTCCAACTCATTTCACAGAGGAATCAGGAGGAAGGAGTTCAGAACCCTTCACGGGGCATTCGGCTTTTAGTCTTGTTTTGGGCGATTGTTGCATCATATTTTTTAAATTGTGCATTGATTAACATTATCACCTATTCAACACCCCCTCTAGGTAATTTCAACTTGAAACTTGAATATTTTCTTGTCTAAAACCAAAGATCCATTACCTCTATTTATAGGCAAAGGATAAATACCATTCATAAGTGATATTAGGTCATTAGGCGTGAGTTTAACCACTTGGAATAAGAAATAGCCATTGGAACTCATAAAAAACAAAACAGATCCAAAATAAAGTCGTTGGTGCCAGTCTGGACGTCTGCCGGTCGACCGGCATGCCACTTGGCAAATAGTCGTTGGCTCCGTTTGACCGCAAGGCAAATTAAAAAGAGAATTTTGAACTGCCGATCGACCGGCCTGGTCGACCGGGACAAACCGAGAGCAAGTGTCATGCAGTCGGTCGACCGGTCGGTCGACCGCAGGGGTTGACGGTCGACCGGCCCGGTCGACCGACAAACGTGCACAGCGTGCACGCCTACGGCCAAAAGGCCGGTCGACCAGTCGGTCGACCGTTTTGGCCTGAAACAGTTATGGTCGACCGGTCGGTCGACCGTTATGTCTTAAAAAAGTTTTAAATGAGAATTTTGAATTTGAAAATATTTTTAAAATATTTTGCATGGTTTGAGGGTTATGTAGCATAGTATAGGAGATAAAACATGTTCTAAACTTGATATAAAAATTTGAAAAATTATAAACATGTATATTAACCAAACATGCAACAAAATCAATACTACCCAAAACTTGTATTTTTGAAAAATGTATTTTTGTGTGTGTAACTTCTTTACACAGACTAAAATCTTACAAGGGTCTAGGTGACTATAAGATCTTCAATCGAGCTTTTCCATTTGCATCATTGAGTTACTTGAATTCTTGATCCCGTATTTGAGTCATCTTGAGTCAACACCACCTTCCTTTAGGGGAAGAAACTCTTTGAATCTTTAGAACCCTGAAATAATTTTAAACACTTAAACTTGATTAGTACAAAGAACTATATATTTTTGTGATCATCAAAACTCTAAAAACGGGTGATTGTAACCTTGGGCCAACAATCTTCCCTTTTTGATGATGACAAAACATATTGTTGACACTTAAAAAGACAAGATTCTTACTGGCCCGAACAATGTCTAAACTTGTTGATATTTACAAAAGACAAGTGACAGACAAGCTGACGACCAGTTTTTCACCCATCTCCGAGGAACAAGGAAGCAACTTGGACTCCACTGATCCAACAAGCAGACAGTGAGCCCGGATTGTCTCTAAACAGACCTCAACAGGTCTAAGATGCTACCACTTAGCATCACATGAGCTCAAAGGGATAGCCTCGCTTGAGAGGCTAAGATCATCCAACTTCACCTTGAAGCCATTCAAAGCTCCGCCAGGAAGCTAACTCATAGCTTCGCCTGAACTGCTGAAGCGCAACTCCGCAGAGAGAGTTAGCTCCGCCTGAAGCCATACGCAACTGCGCAGAAGGGTATGCGGTAGCTTCGCGCGAAGAGCCTTCTTCTGACTTCGCCAGATACTGCCTCCGGCTCCGCTGTGAGTTCAAAGCGGGCAGTGCCGCTGCTAGTCTGTCATGGTCAACCTTTGACCAATCAAATCTCCAGATGAGATCAGATCTAATCAAGATCAAATCTGAGATCTAATTTGGCAGTTGATTGCCACAATCTCTTGACTCTCCTAAAACGAGTAAGAGGATCAGGAAAGATCTTTCAACTATAAGAAGAATCAAAACGGATCAGGAGGATCAACCGACCTGCCATTTCTAGCTTCGCAGAAGCTGACCTAGCCTCCTCGCAGCAAGGCTACTTTCCAGATTTAAACAGATTTGATTCAATCTGTTTCTATTTTTCAAGAGACAATTATACCCTTGCTCTCCCTATAAATAGCCCACCAGAGGCTCACAAGGAGAGAGGACGACTTCTGAAAAAGAGAGAGGACTCCACAAGCAGAGACTTCTTTACGACGCACCGTGCGCACAAGAATTCAGAGACTTTTAGAGAATTACTTCTTAATCAGGGTGCTGATACCCTAATACCTTCTTCTCAAGGAATCTCCGGAACCAGGCGAGAAGGAATTCCTAATTGAAGGCGGTTTTGAGAAGTAGCAAGAGGGTTCTACCAACCCTCTGTTCTCTGATTCCCCGAACCAGGCGAGAAGGGAATCTCATCGCTCGCATCGTCAAAGGGACAAAGTGGTCGCGCGCTGACCAGACTCCTATCGGCATACTTCTCCAAAATCTCTGAGGAGATTTATCTTCTGTATTACTTGTAATTTAGCTCCTCAACTCTTTTTATTGTAAGTTTTCCCCCTTTGCAAGTCAATGGAAAACAAGATGGCAACTCCGTTAGGATTAAATTCTCCACTGCCGAGAATCAAGTGTCACAATAAGACGAACAGACCTTCGGGTCTAACTCTGAATTCAGAAAAGCCGGTGCAGCCAAAGCCTCTCTGGCTAAATCTTCAAGGAAAGTCTCTGCAGAGACAGAAAAGGTTCTCTGCGAACCTACTGCGGTTCTCTGGCACAACAAGGAAGCACGTCCGCAGTTCAAGTCCTTCACTTTCGAGAACCTGGTCGTTCAATTCGACCAAGGAAGATTTGAAGAAGTCCTCTCCGGGGGTGGTCTAATGCTTCGAGCACGGAAGCATAGGAAGGTCTCCACGGCTAAGGTTTAAGAACAGAAACCAGAAGCAAAATTCTGCCAACACCCTTCAGCCTCGCGTGTGGCTAATCAGGTTCCTTGCGAACTTAAGTATCCTCTGCCAAAGCGGATGTGGAGGCCTAAACAGAAATCTCTGGGCAGAGCCTCAGGCGTAGCTACGCCAAAACCGCGTCTCTCTCGCGAAGAAAAAGGCAAGATGTCTGTCTGCTCCAACAATGCTGGCAGCCGCGAAGTCACGACGGCAATCATACCGTCGCCCAATTTAAGAGCAGCAACGCCTTGCGCCGGCCTCGTTCTCATGAGCGAAGCTACTGTACCACGGCGTACGCGTGATTAGTCTCTAATTTTGCATAATTATCATAACATTCTCATATTTATTTAATGCTAAATTTTGCTAATGAAGCTTTGCTTACTTCAATCTAGGTTCATGGTGTGCAAATGAAGAAGAAGACCTAAATCACCATTTAATTGGTGATTAAAGGCCTATTAAAGATAGCCATTGACCTAGAGAGCCAATTCTGTCAAAACCAATGGTTGAAAACTAGAACTGGGCACAGGGCCTGACTGGGGACAGACTGGACCGCGCGCGGCGCCATTATGGCCGCGGAAACACGACCTGGGCCGAGTTTACGCGTCCGTACGGACGCGGCGCGTTTTGGGCCAGGGTTTGTCCCCTGGCCCCCTGTTCCCCTGATGCCTATATAAACCCCCCTGGGGTTCCAAAGTTTGGAGAGATGCAGAGTTTAGGGTAGTTTTTCATTCCATTTTGTAGTTTAGTTTAGGTTAGGTTAGTTCTTCTTCTCCCTCTTTGTATTTTTCATTTTGTAGATCTTGTAATAGGGAGAGAGTGATTCATGCTTGGAATGCAAGAGTGCTTGTAATAGAAGGTGACAATCTATGAAAGGTGCTCTCTTTACCTCTCTATGTTTTCTTCTCTCTAATCTCTTTTACATGTGTAGCTAGTATTTTCTCTCATGGCACTAACTACTAACCACCAACTAGTTTAACTTCTTTTTGATAATCCACATGAATCTAATAGCCTCATTTTGGCCTTGCTCTTGCAAGAGCCATTGATGGCTTATGATGATGGATCTAACACTCTAACTTCCTAACCACTAACAAGCTAACATTACTTTATTCCACGCTTACTTTTCTATAGCATTGATGGTTTAAGTGTAGCTTGCACTTGTTTGTTGAGTTGGGTTGTGATGAGTTACATATGGGTCATACTTTGAATAGCTCTTGAACCAAGGACTAGTGATGGCCAATGATACATGTGAGGCAACTATCACTAAGAGGTTAGTATGTTGGTGGAGTCATTAGTAGTTAGTAGCCATGAGTTTTCTTTCTTTTTAACTTTGTTTAGAAACATTCCAAAAACCAAACATATTCTTTTCTATGTTTTCCACTTCTTTGTATTTCACCGTACCTCTCTTTTCATTCTTTACTTTCTTTTCTTATCATTCTTTAAAACTTTGAAGAACTTTTTAACAAACACGTGAATCAACCGGTAAAGCTTCTATCGCCTCTATGCTATAACAGAAGTATCGAGGAAGCCAAAGCACACACACTTTAAACCTTAACTTCAAAACATACACTTTTGTGCTTGCTTTTCCCCCGATCAAATTTGGCGCCGTTGCCGGGGATGGGAACGGTTTGATTTCACATTGTTGTTAACTTTTCTTCTTTGTTTTTTTTTGTGTGCAGGTTAAAGTTTTAGCATTGCAGAAGTCCACACTTGCTCAAGTATGGTTGGGTAATTCTTGTACATTTTATATTCTGCTGCTAATTTTTGTTTATATTACCTGTGCACTGTAAATAATTGTAAGAACTAAAATACAAAAAATTGGATGCTTTAAAATGGTTTAGACATTTGCATCTAGGCACGTGTCAATTTTCATTCCAATACTGTATTTTATTCTTGTGTTGTTGTGATTTGTAGGAGGTTACATATTGCATGGCATATAGTTAGGACAAACATTTCAGTGATTTACTTGCTTTTTTGTGTTCATCCTTATCTATATTGCACACTTGCACACAATTTAACTTAAGGGCAAAACCTAATACAAGATAAGGTGGGGAAGTTATTACCCTCCCTTAGCCCAAAAATCACCTCCCCACTCACACAACCCAAGCCTTAATAAAAATTGCTAGACGTTGGCCCCCTAGGGACATCTCGGACTCATTTAGGAGATTGACCTAAGGGGGAAGTTGTTAGAATTTGACTCTTGCTAAATCGGTGTCTAAGGTTGGGGATTGAGAGGCGAAACCTCGAAGAATAGTGGTTTGGCATAATTAGGCCCGTTGCTCCGGCACGGATACCTCCCACTGATCTTGCCCCTACCTGGCCGATTAACTCGTGGTCAGCTTCCGACAACAGACCCCTGTGGACAGTCTAACCAGTTAGGAGTCGTCTAGGTCTAAGTCAACCCTAGCATAGGCTTGTTTTCTTTTTCTTTTTCTTTGTTGTTTGTTTGTTTGTTTGTTTTTCTTTTTTGTAAATTGTGATATGGATTTTAACAACAATAATTCTTTCAATCATAATTTGAATCCATATTTCACGCCGACCTCATTTGACTCGGATAACTCCAACTCGGATATGTACAACATGAACCAACCATATATACCGGGTTGGGATTATCCGAATCAATATGACCCATATCCCCAATCTTATGACTATAATTTTCAAAATAATTTCAACTCTTCATAGAGTTCATGGGGATTCACCTACCCCGAGTCAAATTTTCAACCATCTTGTCCACAATTTTCACAAGATTCGTTCCCCAATTTTGATTCATATACTCCTTTTCCTGAACCACCAATTGAAGAAAAATCATCATTGGAAAAAAGTTTGAAGAATTGATAGAGGCCCAAAAACAATTTGAAAACCTAATGGCCTCATCATGTCCACAAAATTTCCAAAATTCATGTAGTTCTTTCCCAGAAAAACTCAAAGGAAATCATTGTGGGAAAAAACTATGGAATTCGTGCAAGAGACCGAGCGCATAATGCAAAACACGATTGACTTCCCATGTCCATCAAATGTTCAAGAATCTTGCCATTTTGGAAATCCAGCTTCAATTTCATCATACCAACCTGAACTTGACCAACATCCAATTCCTGATAGTTCGGCAAGTTATACATTTCCTGAAATTGAACTTGAAGATGAATGTGAACCAGAGCTTCAATTTAGCGATTCGAGTCTAATCCTTGAATCAATATCGACTCCTGTGGTGTTACCTAACCTTAGTAACGTTCTTGAGCCAGTTTTGATTCCCATCATTCCTGAACTTGAATCGCTCATTTCTCCCATTCACATTCCTTCTGTGGACAAAAATCAAGATTCAATTTCATTACATCCATTTGAACTTGCCTAAAATCTTGAAAACCCCCTTGACATTTTGGCAAGTTATCCTTTTCCCGAAATAGAAATTCACCATGAATGTGACCCCGACCTCATGTTAGTGATTCCATTTCACTTTTTGATTCAATAATGACTCCGGTATTTTTACCTGATTTTTTCTCTATTCCGGAGTCAACATTGAATCCTGTACCAGTACACCGTGAAATAGAATCACCAATCTCTTATGATCACACTTCATTAATGGGGGACAGTGTGTGAACATCACTTCTTTGGTCTGGACCCTATTTTTGAACCAATTTCGACTCTCATTGTTGACTCTCGACTTGATCTGAGTCAACTTCCCGAGTTGGTATCGGTTTTGTTCCTATTCCATTTGAGTCTAAATCAATCATCTCTCAAAATCACACTTCATTGTTGGACAAGAATGTTGAAGAAAATGACTCTATAATTATTTTTGAAAATTTTAAATTAGATGGGGATAACTTTTTAAATAAGATCATTCATTCAGTCAAAATTTTATTGGGTCATATTAGAGAGGTCCTTGGTGGATTTCTTGATGATCCACGATATCTTGATTGGGTCGCAACGCTTGGCCCAATCCGACGACCACCGGAGCCACCCCCTTGAGGTAATCTTCCTTCCCTCTCCATTTGTTTCATGTATTTACACATTCACGATGCATTGAGGACCATGCATGAGATAAGTGTGGGGGAGGGTTTACTAACATAGTTAGTTTTTATTTTTTCTTTCTTTTACACTTCTTTTTTAATAAAAAATTAAAAAAAATCTTTTAAATAAAAACTCTTTTCTTTTCTTTTTACAAAACTTTTTGAAACAAAAGAAATAGTTTTGATCCATTTTTAAGAAAATTAAGATTATCTTAGGAATTAGGAAGACCTAAAATTATGAAATTTTAAACCAAGTCAAAATAATAGATCTTGTTTAAATTTTAGGACAAGAAAGTAAAATTGAAAAGATAATTTGATCTTGAATTTTTTGCCTTAGATTTATGCACTCCATACTTACACAATTTTTGGGATTGAAACAAAGACTGAAATGCCATAAAAATATATATATATACAAAAAAAATTATGATAATAAAAACCACTTATTGAAGTTGAGTAATTATGCCTCAGGAAGCATGATTATTCATACCTAAAATGGTGGATAAAAAAATCAAATAATCCCCTTTAGTTTTGAGGCCTTGTTTACTCGAGTCCTTAAGTCCGAGGGATGTTTTCTCATCTGGTGCCCTAAGACTATCTGGTTTGGGAGTCACCGGCTAAAGGCTCACTACCCGGTAAATAAGAAAGCCTGAGAAAACTAAGGGAAGAAAGAAAAAAAAGAAAAAAAATTATATATATATATATATAATGATATTAATAAATGGCATAAAGGTTAGAGTCGATATCCCAGAAACCTTCACTGTTCACAAAGTGGCATATTTTTCTAAGAGTTTTATGAAAGATCAAAGAGTCAATTCAATTTTAAATTCTTATTTAATTTATGACAAGATTTTTTGCATTTTGACTTAGTTTAAGAAAGAACAATTTCTGGTTAACATATGACCTTGGATCACTTATATTTTCACAAAATACTTCAACACTTTTCTCTATTTCAAAAATACGTTTTCAAAATACTAACATTTGATTTCTTTCTTTATGGATTTTGTGGGTGTAATCCGCTGAAAAGCCTCAGGAGACAAAACTCCTCCTCTAGGGGAACTTAGAGGTTTAACTGCTTGTTGCAAATGCTCAGTGCAATCGCGTCACCTGCGAAAGTGGTGTAATAATAATTCCTTAGTTTTTTGTTTTGCTCGGGACGAGCAAAAGATAAGTGTGGGGGTGTGATTAGTCTCTAATTTGCATAATTATCATCACATTCTCATATTTATTTAATGCTAAATTTTGCTAATGAAGCTTTGCTTGCTTCAATCTAGGTTCATGGTGTGCAATGAAGAAGAAGACCAAAATCACCATTTATTGGTGATTAAAGGCCTATTAAAGATAGCCATTGACCTAGAGAGCCAATTCTGTCAAAATCAGGGGTTGAAAAAGTTGGCCCAAGAGGTTACACTCTCCAATTGTTTTGTGTTTTGATGATGACAAACCAAATAAGAGCTATTTGGTACTAATGAATTTGCTTAAGATAAGTTTCAGGACAAGTACCATGTTTGGAGGGCATTGCTTGCTATTGCAACAACTTCTAGTTCATAAAGCTATGAAGGCATATTGCACATCAAGGAAGGATCATAGAAGAAGAAGGCTCTAGCAAGGATAGCATGGCTCAAAGACTTGAAGATTGCTCAAGAAGTCTTTAATTCTTTTGTTTTTAGATTTATAGTTTGTTAAAGAATAGTGGATAGGTTTGAAGCTCTATCACACACGTTTTTGCGCACATACTTAATCCAAAATAATTTCTTATAATTTATACAAAAATATTTTGCATACAAGATTTTGCCTATAGATATATATTTATGTTTTATGCTAATCCCTGTTCAAAAGTATTTTTGTCAAAATCAAAATCCCTTTTGATTTTCTATCCAAAACCTGGTTTTTGACCTGAACCAGTCGACCGGACAGTCGACCGGACCTATGACAGGTTTGGCCGGTCGACCGGCCCAGTCGACTGTAGTTCTGGGTGTACATGTATCAGTGTGCACGTTTAGCGCGGTCGACCGCACGGTCGACCGACTGTAACTCAGTCTGCTCTCGGATAGGTTGGGTCAACCGGGCGGTCGACCGCTGGCCTGCAACAGTCATAATTTTGAACGTGCGGTCGACCGGCCAGTCGACCGAACTATCCGTTGAACAGTAACGGGCAGTTTTTAATGAGCTGTTTTATTTTGTCTTCTTGTGTTTAAAATTGGTTTAAGGATATATTTCAAACCTAATACTCTCTGATTAATCCTAATTATGTTTTATCCCTTAACCCTAGCCCTCTCCTATAAATAGGGTGTTTGGGAGAGTTTTGTTTACAACATTTTTGCAAGAAAATTCAAAAGTTTAAGGCTTTCAAAAGAGATTTGTTTCTTGATTTTTGTGCTGAAATTCTCTCTCATTTTCTGAAGTGGTTTTTGAAATACTCTCTGATTTAATTTTCCTTCACTTACAACAAGAGCTTCATTCCTACTCATTGTTCTCTAAGGACCTTTTGTAAGGGAGAGACATTTGAAAGAGAAAATTATGGTCTTTTGACTACTCAGAAATTGCTTGTAATCGAGATTCTGGAGTTGGGTACTCCGGTGTAATTGTGATTTCTTTGAGATAGTGGAAGTAGCTAGAATCCTTCTGGGGAAGGCGGGGAGTAGAGCTGAGTGCTCGAACCTCGATAACATATCCTTGTGTTTGTGATTGGTTTACATTCTTGCACTCATTACTTGCTTATCATCATTATTGCTATATTTACTTGCTTTCATTCATCTTGTGAATCTTGTGTGGTGATTGTTACTTCTTAATTTTTAAATTTGTCCATTGATTAGCATTATCACCTATTCACCCCCCCTCTAGGTGATTTTTAATTGGTATCAGAGCTTGGACTCTAGGTTTTGGCTTAACATCCATAGAGAGATCCTTAAAATTTGCTAATCAACATTTTCATTCATACATTCATACACTAGTAAACATGGCCGATAACATTAAAACCCCTCCTAAATTTGATGGACTTAATTTCCCTATTGGAAGGTTAGGATGACTATATTTTTGCAATCTTTGGGTAGCTTAGTGGCCAAGTCCTTGACAAACCCTATGTAGCACCCGATGGTGATGAGAGCACTTGGACCGACTTCAACTTTAGAGAATACGAGGCTAACTCCAAGGCCCAAACTCCCTATTAACCGCCTTGAATGAGGATGACCTTACTCGGTAATTCACTGCCAATCCGCCTATGAGATTTGGCAACACTTATTGGTCACACACGAAGGGACTTCACAAGTTAAGAGAGCTAAGATAGATCTCTTGAGGTCCCAATATGAGTCATTTAAAATGATTGATGATGAGTCTATTGATAGTATGATTACAAGGTTTACTAAAATCACTAATGGTCTTTCTTCCTTAGGTGATGACATCTCCAATGATCAAAAGGTGCGGAAAGTGATTCGGGCTCTTCCGTCTTCATGGGAGATAAAGGCCACCACCTTAAAAGAATTGAACGACAAGGACGAGATGGACCTCATTAGTCTCATTGGGAACCTAAAGACCCATGAGATGGAGAAGAAGGCAAGAGAAGAGGCCACTACTTCAAAGAAGAAATCCATAGCCTTCAAGACTTCATCCACCAATGATGACGATGAAGAAGACGAAGAAGATGATGAGGAGCTAACTCTACTTGTGCGGAATGTCAAGAGGTTGTACCGGAAGAACAAGCTCAACTTCCGAAAGAAATTTGAAGGCAAAGAGGAGAGAAGGATCATTTGCTATAATTGCCGCAAACCCGGACATATCATGGCGGATTGCCCGGAGTTTAAGAAGAAGATGACTTCCTCCTTCAAGCCAAAGAAGCCAGAGGAAAAGAAAGCTTACAAGGCAACGTGGGATTCGGAAAGCGAGTCCGAAGAAGAGGTGGATACGGCGAACATGTGTTTCATGGCAAACACACCTAAGGTAACCCCTCAATCTCATGATGATGAAGATGATGAATTAAGTAAGGAAGTTCTTGTACATGCTTTTGTTGAACTTTCCGAAACTTATGATAACAAGAAACTTAAATGCTAAAATTGCAAAAAAAGTTGCTTTTCTCAAAAATCAACTTGCTATGATTTCTAAAGAAAAGGATGATATTTCTTCTAATCTTATTTCTATTCAAAATGAGTTTAATGCCTACAAGGTTTCTTGTAAGGAAAATCTCCTATTGTTGATGAAAAAGAAATTTTCTTCTTTTAAATCTAAAATAAATGATTTTGAAAAAGTTTTAAATGATTGTTCTTTTAACACAAAGAAACTTGAGAACATGATTTCTAAAAGCACACCTCACATGTTAAGTCTACTCATGCTCACACTACACATGCTAAATCTTTTCATGCTCACAACTCTCATGCTCACAAATTACACACTCATTATGCTTTCAAATATGATAGAGTATATAGATGCACATATTGTGGTAAGAATGGACATTTAGCTAAATTTAGTTATGACCAAGTTAATAGATCAAATAATCTTGTTTGGGTTAATGAAACTAACCCCCTAGGACCAAGAAAATGTGGGTACCAAAATCAAGTCCTAAATTATTTGATGTAGGTACACACCAAGGCTCCAAGACGTAGAGAGCGGTGGTACCTTGATAGTGGTTGTTCAAGACATATGACGTGGGATATCAACAACTTTACAACCCTATCAAGGTACATGGAAGGTGGCTCCGTCACCTTCGGGGATGACTCCAAAGGAACTATCATCGGTATAGGTAACATTCAAATTGGTGCATCTCCTATTATTGAGAACGTTGTTTTAGTAGATGGTTTAAAACATAATTTGCTTAGCATTAGTCAACTTTGTAACCGTGGACTTAAAGTTATTTTTGATGATTCTTCTTGCAAGATTTTTGATGTTAAATCCGATGTTTGTATTCTTACCGGTTTTCGTGACAATAATGTTTATATCATTGACATGCTTAATTTAGATTGTTCTACTAAATGCTTGAATGCTTTTGATGAAAATTCTTGGCTTTGGCATAGAAGATTAGGACATGCTTCTTTTGACCATCTTGCTAGAATTAATTCTAAGGATTTAGTAAAGGGTATACCTTGCTTGAAGTTTGAGAAAGACCGCATTTGTGGTGCGTGCCAACTTGGGAAACAAACCAAGTCTTCCTTCAAACCAATTAGGATATCATGACTACTAGGCCCTTAGAACTAATTCATATGGATCTTTTTTGGACCAACACAAACTAAAAGTTTAAATGGTAGTAGATTTGCATTTGTTTTAGTTGATGATTTTTCCCGTTTCACTTGGGTTTTCTTCTTGCAAAGTAAAGATCAAACATTTTCATATTTCAAATCTTTCGAAAAAGGGTTGAAAAGGAAAAAGGTTTTTCGATTTTGAGAATAAGGAGTGATAGAGGTGGGGTGAGTTTGTTAACCAACTCTTCATGACTTATTGTGATGAAAAGGGAATCAAGCATGAAATGTCTTGTCCTAGGACTCCACAACAAAATGGAGTTGTAGAAAGGAAAAATAGAACACTTCAAGAGATGGCTAGGACAATGATAAGTGAATATGACCTCCCTCAATATTTATGGGCCGAGGCCGTAAACACCGCATGCTATATTTCAAATCGTATTTATATGTGTAAAAATTCTTCCAAAACATCTTTTGAAATGTATCATTCTAGAAAACCTAATGTTGCATATTTTAAAGTTTTTGGATGCAAGTGTTTTGTTTTAAATACTAAAGAGAATTTGGGTAAATTTGATGCTAAGGCTTATGAAGCTATCTTTGTTGGATATTCTTCTACTAGCAAAGCATATAGAGTTTTTAATAGATCTTCACTTACTATTGAAGAAACCATGCATGTTAAGTTTGAAGAATATAATGTGGTTGTTGAGAATGTTGTAGAGATTGAACCATTAGGTGAAGACAGGGAGAGACTATCCTTGAAGGACTCACTCGCTCAAGAAGAAAAGCAAGAATCAATTGGTGATGTTCAAGAGGATAAAGAGGAAAGCTCTCAACCGCTTCCTAAAGCTTGGAGATACGCTTCAAATCATCCTAAGGAGCTCATCTTGGGTGACGCATCTAAAGGAGTCACAACACGCTCCAAACTCCATGACCTATGTGGTAACTTTGCTTTCATTTCTCATTTGAACCCAAAGCATTCTCGAAGCTGAGACGGACCCATATTGGTTGCTTGCCATGCAAGAGGAACTCAATCAATTTGAGCGCAACCATTTGGCACCTTGTTCCTAAGCCCCATAGACCAATAATTGGTACTAAGTGGATCTTTAGAAACAAGATGGATGAGTCCGAAAATGTCATTAGGAATAAAGCTAGGTTAGTGGCCCAGGTTACACTCAAGTTGAGGGAATTGACTTTGAGGAGACCTTTGCACCCGTAGCACGGCTTGAAGCCATACGGATGACACTAGCTTTTGCATCTTTCAAAAATTTAAACTTTTTCAAATGGATGTGAAAAGTGCATTTTTGAATGGTTTTATTAATGAAGAAGTTTATGTTTCTCAACCTCCCGGTTTTGTTGATCATGTTCATCCCGATTTTGTTTTTAAAACTTGATAAAGCTTTATATGGATTGAAACAAGCTCCTAGAGCTTGGTATGAAAGGCTATCTAGTTTTCTAATTTCAAATGATTTTGTTAAAGGCAAAGTAGACACAACTCTATTTACAAAGCATGTTGATAATGATATATTAATTGTGCAAATTTATGTAGATGATATAATTTTTGGTTCTACTAATGAGCTTTTATGCAAGGATTTTGAAAAGGTCATGCAACTTGAATTTGAAATGTCTTCAATGGGTGAGCTCAATTTCTTCCTTGGACTCCAAATCAAGCAATTGCAAAACGGGACATTCATAAGTCAAGCCAAGTACGCAAAGGAACTTGTAAAGAAGTTTGGACTTGAAGGCTCAAAGACTTGCAACACTCCCATGGCAACTACAACCAAGCTTGATAAAGATGACCAAGGTAAAAATGTTGATATTAAATTATATAGAAGCATGATAGGAAGTCTTTTATATTAACGGCAAGTAGGCCGGATATCATGTTTAGTGTGTGTCTTTGTGCTAGATTTCAATCGTGTCCTAAAGAGTCCCATCTTATTGCGGTAAAACGCATTATTCGTTATTAAGGGCACTATTGGGATGGGTCTATGGTATCCAAAAACCGGAGATTTCTCAATGACGAGTTATTCGGATGCCGACTATGCGGGTTGTAGAGTAGATAGAAAGAGTACTAGTGGGACATGTCAATTTCTTGGTAATTGTCTTGTTTCATGGTCCTCTAGGAAACAAAATTCCGTAGCACTCTCAACCGCCGAGGCAGAGTATGTTGCCGTGGGGGCTTGTTGTGCACAAGTCCTTTGGATGAAACATACTCTCCTTGATTTTGATTTGCATTTGATCATATAAAATATTTTGTGATAATACTAGTACTATACACATGACTAAGAATGCAAATCACGTAGTAAGACCAAGCACATTGAGATTAGATATCACTTTCTTAGAGATCATTTTGAGAAAGGAGATATAGATATTGATTATGTTTCTACGGATTTGCAACTAGCCGATATTTTCACTAAACCACTTGATTTTGCTAGATTCTCGTTTATTTGTGGAGAACTTAATGTTTGTGTTATTAAATAGACATTTTTTCATAACCCTTTTTGATGTATGACAAAAAGGGGAAGAATAAGTTTACATGGACAAAAATAAATTTATATGGTCTTGGTTCCATATGAGTTTATATGTTTTCTTGGTTCCATATGAGTTTATATGAGTTTATATATGTTTTTGTTGTCTTGTTTTGTTTTCATGCGTTTTTGAGAATTCTTGTGTTTTGTTAGTATGTGATTATGTGATTTTCATTATTGTTTCAATTGGTTTCAATTAGTATCTAGAGCATTTTTTTGTTTTCAATAAATTCTTGTGTTTTTCATATAGCATATTTTGAGGGGGAGTTTTCTCCTCCCCTATATTTTGTTTATAGCCTATTTGTTTTGTCATCATCAAAAAGTGGGAGATTGTTGGCCCAAGAGGTTACACTCTCCAATTGTTTTTGTGTTTTGATGATGACAAACCAAATAAGAGCTATTTGGTACTAATGAATTTGCTTAAAATAAGTTTCAGGACAAGTACCATGTTTGGAGGGCATTGCTTGCTATTGCAACAACTTCTAGGTTCATAAAGCTATGAAGGCATATTGCACATCAAGGAAGGATCATAGAAGAAGAAGGCTCTAGCAAGGATAGCATGGCTCAAAGACTTGAAGATTGCTCAAGAAGTCTTTATTCTTTTGTTTTTAGATTTATAGTTTGTTAAAGAATAGTGGATAGGTTTGAAGCTCTATCACACACGTTTTTGCGCACATACTAATCCAAATAATTTTTTATAATTTATACAAAAATATTTTGCATACAAGATTTTGCCTACAGATATATATTTATGTTTTTATGCTAATCCCTGTTCAAAAGTATTTTTGTCAAAATCAAAATCCCTTTTGATTTTCTATCCAAAACCTGGTTTTTGACCTGAACCAGTCGACCGGACAGTCGACCGGACCTATGACAGGTTTGGCCGGTCGACCGGCCCAGTCGACTGTAGTTCTGGGTGTACATGTATCAGTGTGCACGTTTTTGCGGTCGACCGCACGGTCGACCGACTGTAACTCAGTCTGCTCTCGGATAGATTTGGTCGACCGGGCGGTCGACCGCTGGCCTGCAACGGTCATAATTTTGAACGTGCGGTCGACCGACCAGTCGACCGAACTATCCGTTGAACAGTAACGGGCAGTTTTTAATGAGCTGTTTTATTTTGTCTTCTTGTGTTTAAAATTGGTTTAAGGGATATATTTCAAACCTAATACTCTCTGATTAATCCTAATTATGTTTTATCCCTTAACCCTAGCCCTTTCCTATAAATAGGGGTGTTTGGGGAGAGTTTGTTTACAACAATTTTTGCAAGAAAAATTCAAAAGTTTAAGGCTTTCAAAAGAGATTTGTTTCTTGATTTTTGTGCTGAAATCTCTCTCATTTTCTGAAATTTTTTGAAATACTCTCTGATTTAATTTTCCTTCTTCACTTACAACAAGAGCTTCATTCCTACTCATTGTTCTCTAAGGACCTTTTGTAAGGGAAGAGACATTTGAAAGAGAGAGTTTGTGGTCTTTTAACTACTCAGAAATTGCTTGTAATCGAGATTCTGGAGTTGGGTACTCCGGTGTAATTGTGATTTCTTTGAGATAGTGGAAGTAGTTAGAATCCTTCTGGGGAAGGCGGGGAGTAGAGCTGGGTGCTCGAACCTCGATAACATATCCTTGTGTTTGCGATTGGTTACATTCTTGCACTCATTACTTGTTTATCATCATTATTGCTATATTTACTTGCTTTCATTCATCTTGTGAATCTTGTGTGGTGATTTTTACTTCTTAATTTTTAAATTTTTCCATTGATTAGCATTATCACCTATTCACCCCCCCTCTAGGTGATTTTCAGAAAATCAGAAACTGGGCACAGGGCCTGACTAGGGACAGACTGGACCGCGCGCGGCGCCATTATGGCCGCGGAAACGCGGCCGTACGGACGCGGCGCGCGGCGCGTTTTGGGCCAGGGTTTGTCCCCTGGCCCCCTGTTCCCCTGATGCCTATATAAACCCCCCTGGGGTTCCAGAGTTGGAGAGATGCAGAGTTTAGGATAGTTTTTCATTCTATTTTGTAGTTTAGTTTAGGTTAGGTTAGTTCTTCTTCTCCCTCTTTGTATTTTCCATTTTGTAGATCTTGTAATAGGGAGAGAGAGTGGTTCATGCTTGGAATGCAAGAGTGCTTGTAATAGAAGGTGACAATCTATGAAAGGTGCTCTCTTTACCTCTCTATGTTTTCTTCTCTCTAATCTCTTTTACATGTGTAGCTAGTATTTTCTCTCATGGCACTACTACCAACCACCAACTAGTTTAACTTCTTTTATGATAATCCACATGAATCTAATAGCCTCATTTTGGTCTTGCTCTTGCAAGAGCCATTGATGGCTCATGATGATGGATCTAACACTCTAACTTCCTAACCACTAACAAGCTAACATTACTTTATTCCACGCTTACTTTTCTATAGTATTGATGGTTTAAGTGTAGCTTGCACTTGTTTGTTGAGTTGGGTTGTGATGAGTTACATATGGGTCATACTTTGAATAGCTCTTGAACCAAGGACTAGTGATGGCCAATGATACATGTGAGGCAACTATCACTAAGAGGTTAGCATGTTGGTGGAGTCATTAGTAGTTAGTAGCCATGAGTTTTCTTTCTTTTTAACTTTGTTTAGAAACATTCCAAAAACCAAAAACATATTCTTTTCTATGTTTCCCACTTCTTTGTATTTCACCGTACCTCTCTTTTCATTCTTTACTTTCTTTCTTTTCATTCTTTAAAACTTTGAAGAACTTTTTAACAAACACGTGAATCAACCGGTAAAGCTTCTATCGCCTCCCGTCCTTGTGGATTCGACTCGTTTTAGCCTCTATGCTATAACGGAAGTATCGAGGAAGCCAAAGCACACACACTTTAAACCTTAACTTCAAAACATACACTTTTGTGCTTGCTTTCCCCCGATCAACGCGCAGGGTTCATGGCCGCGAAGCTAGAGCAAAAGTACTATCCAAGGCTAATCGCCTTCGCAGCAGCATAGCGGGTAAAGCACCACAGCGTGCTCCGATCTCCAGTTCGTCAGGTGCTAAGCTCGCGCTTTGTGGCGAAGCTAGAACTGAAGCACTATTCAGTGCTAATCCCTTCTGCGAGGATAAAGAGCAGGATATTGTCCTATGTACGATCCAAAGAGCCTCTGCGCTGGATTGTTTAGGCCCAAGCGGATCTGATTTGCTGGAATTGTTGACAAATAAACAAACCTCTTCCTCCTGTTGTTAACAAGTGGAATGTCAGTTGGTGACAGTCCACTCGGTCCATTACTGGCTAGCACCAATCCCCGCCACTCCTCCAGGCTGACGATCAGTTTTTGATCGACTATCGGTACAGGCCCCGGTGAAGCATCGCAAAGGAGCGCCTCGCGAGATCTACCCTCTGCATCCGTCAACATGACCGAAAGAGACGAGAGCTACGCAGGGGAAGACAAGCATCTGACGACACCCCCTACAGCTCCCCAGATCCAGATTACAGCCCAGGCTTAGATGAAGTCTTAGTGCATGAAGAAGGTGTTTTCTGAAACACCAAATCTAGGGTGGCGATACCCTACAGTTATGAACAGCCTTCCTCCTCAATGGCCCTAGCCTCGCCGGAGCCCAGGAGATCACTCCAACCATCGGATGAAGAAGATGAAGACAGTGGGTACGCCTCTTCGGCGACAGTTAGCTCAGTGCGAACAGACAGAGCATCAGTCAATATGGCTGATAATGCTAACGACGACCTCCGTCGGCGTTTGGAAGCTCAGGAACAAACTTCCAAAACCCAGCAAGAAGCTCTGGACAACATTCAACAGATGCTTGCTCAACTCCTCAGTAATCGGAATGACAATGATGCCGGGAGCAATCATGATGAGGAGGAACATTTTAGCAATGATCAGCCAAAGACGGAGAATCCAAGGAGGGTTCTTCTTTAGACGCTGAAGTCCTTAGGGCCTCCAAGCTCAAATTGCATCCCTAGCTCAGAGGGATGAATTAAAGAAAGTAGGGGCAGTCCGTCCTTACCCATTGGAGTGGGATTCAGTGCCATACCTACCGAAGTTCAAACGACCAACGTTGCATACATATGATGGTAAAAGTTCACCAAATCAGCACATCTACTATTTTCGGTCTCAGACCGGTAATGTTATAGGTAATGACGCCATCAAGGCTAGACTGTTCATTGGCACCTTAAAGGGGGTGGCATTTGACAGGTTCCGAAGCCTCCCTTCGGGCTTTGTCAATTCCTGGATCGACCTGGAAACCCGATTCCTCTCTCGTTTCTATGAGGACGATACCGAGGTAACCATGGACAAGCTCCTCTCTACCGTGCAGAAGAAGGGCGAATCCGTCTGTGATTACATTGAACGGTTCAGAACTTATTCTTGATGTGCCCAGCAGGGATGCCATTACCCATGCTCTTACAGACGTGCAGGCTCAACTTCTTAGACCAGGTAGAAGTTCGCATGGGGACTGTCAAAGCCCACACCTGGAAAGAATTGGTCGAACAAGCTGAGATAGCCGAAAAGTCGGTTAAAAAGTTCGAACCATCCGCCCCCAAAGGCAAATGGGGTATGAACAATAAAGGACGTAGCGACATGGCGCAGTCTTCTCAAGCCAAAGGGAAAGAGACTATGTCCGTAGAATTGTCCGGGAACGTGCAGTCGAAGGCTAAGAAGAGCGGCTTCAATAATCAGGCGTCTAAGTTTCCTCCAAAACAGTACTCCTTCAGAGACGATCAGGTGGTCACGATATTCCATTTGCTCCACAAATAGAATAAAATGAAGCTGCTAGATGCTCAGCGTCCCAATGAGACAGGACACACAAACGACCCCAAATACTGTCTCTATCACAGGATGATTCACCATCCTACCGACAAGTGCTATGTCCTCAAAGATAGAATTCAAGCCTTGGTCGACGCCGGAGTCCTGACACTAAAGTCAGAGCAGAAGAAAGTCACTGCTAATATGGTGACCCTCGAGTTCGGCAAAACCCCAAAGGTCACAGTTCCTGACGGGACTTATCCGGTCCCTGTGCCAAGGTTGGAAGTCGAGCATCCTCCAGCTAAAACTCAAGATAATAAGGGTCTTATTCCCTAACATTGGAAACAGGGGAAGTCATGTGGATACACCCAGACCTCGTCCAAGACGTACAGTGGGATTCAAAGAAGCCCAAGTCAAAGGGCAAATCTTACAATGTCATCTCCATCCTGCCAGACGACGACAATCTTACGTCAGCTTTCCTCAGTGATTCAGAAGGAGAAAAGCATGCTTGCACAATGCAGGCCGACGTACCTCAGCCGACGGGCACCCGATCTGGAAAATCATACTTGAGGCAGTATGAGAAGTCTACTGACGAGATACAACAGCGAACAACGTCAGTACAAATACCAGCATCCGCTCCAGTTCCAACCAAGGGAAAGGAGAAGCCTAAGGAAGTCCGATTCGACCATGCCCTGAAGAACCTTCAGGCCCAGGGCTTGGCATGCCCTTTCGTTTTGACATATTGGCTCAGCTGGCTAATATCCTAGCTCGTATTACAATACACGAGCTCCTTCGTCTCTCAAAGAGACAAGAGAAGCACTTAGAGATGCGCTGGCTAATTCAGAATCATTCCTGACATGCATGCCAGAGGTCCCTAACGATGACGCTCAGTCTTCTTGCCCAGAATGTCATCATGTACAATCAAAGGTGCCCGCTATTACCTTCACAGCAGAAGATATGCTTCTCAAAGATAACAAGCACGATCGACCTCTGTACTACACCGGATATATCGGTTCAACATGCATTGAAAGAGTACAAGTCGACCCGGGTCCGCACTCAGCATCATCCCCAAAAGGTTACTTTACTTCCTCGTTATACCGCTGTATAGGTTGTCCGCAACCACCACTACAATATACAGTTTCAATGCCGGGAGTAGTCATCCACTTGGAAAGATTCGACTCCGTTGCCAAATCGGGAGCCTGAAGTCAGAATTGACATGCTATGTCATTGACGCTGACACATCATATAACCTGCTGCTAGGACGACCATGAATCCACGCCAACTGGATCGTTCCCTCCACTCTACACCAATACTTCAAATATGTTGAAGATGACGCAACAGTACGAACTGCCTTTGCTGAAAAGCAACCCTTCAAAGGGGTGAAAAATTTCTTCATTGACGCCCTCCTGTATCAAGAGGTCGGTGAAACACCCGAAGAACCATTGCCAGATGATGATGAAAGTGGCAATGAGGCGGATTCAGAATCCGAAGCAGGCATGCCAGCCATTTGATTGGTGAACCAATTATAGCATGTCTTAATAATCCCAAATGTAATACTCCTTCTGAAGATGAAGGTGAATGGGTAATTAATGATAATATTTCTTTCGATTATCCTGCGAGTGTTGGGCTGTTTGAATCCATTACGGATAGCTCTCTCCACATGCCTTTGCATAAACCAAGTGCGTCCAGTACACCCATGGAAGCTATAGAAGGGGCCACGCTAGTGATCCCTCCGTCCAAAGAAGGTCAGTTACCGATATTTTCGGTAGAACCCAACCACGGGGACCCATAACCGCAGATTCAAGTTCAGACTCAGACACTCCATAATTCTTCCATTATGCGCGACCAGCGCGCCATATTATGAAGAAAATGGGATATGACCTAAAGCATGGAGAAGGCCTGAATTTTGGAAAAGGAAGGGTAGTTTGCTGCGCAATTTTGTGCCATAAGGGAAGCCTGCAAATTACTATGATAGTACACGCAGGGGTTGGGATACGTTACACCCACATCGTCAGCAACGATTCAATTCAAAGACGATAAACCATTTCCATCACATTCAGCCTCATCCTCCGAATGGGACTCAGACGTTAGTGTGGGAATGATGTTCGAAAACCTCACCGTTAATATGACTTCAAGCAGTCAATTGGAGCCTGCAGAAGCTACTGATGAGGAACCATGGGTCCAGCAATTAGATCTTCAATGGGAAAAAAGATTCGAACTGCGTGAACCACCTACTGAAGACAAGGTGATGCAGGTCAACTTGGGTAGTCAAGACCACCCTAAGCCCATCTTTATAAGTGAAAGCTTATCACTTACAGAAAAGGAAGAATTGATAATACTCGTAAAAGAGTATATAGACGTCTTCGCATGGAACTACGAAGACATGTCCGGACTCGATCCGCAAGTAGCCATGCACCATCTGAATATCAAGCCCGACGCCAAGCCAGTCAAGCAGCAACAACGTCGGTTTCGCCCAAATATTATGGAAGCTATTGAAGCTGAAGTCCATAAGCTCATTGCATGTGGCTTCATTCGGGAGGAACAACATCCAGATTGGGTTGCTAATATCATTCCAGTCCTCAAGAAGAATGGAAAATACGGATCTGCATCGACTACCGTGATCTCAATACGGCTTGTCCTAAAGACGAATTCCCACTGCCCATCACCGATGTCATGATTGACAATACCTGTGGATTCGAAAGAATGTCTTTCATGGACGGCTTTTAAGGGTACAACCAGATTAAGATGTATCCCGACGACGAGAAGCATACTTCGTTCCGAACACCATTGGGGGTATACTGCTACACTGTAATGCCCTCGGACTGAAAAATGCCGGAGCAACCTATCAGCGGGCAATGAGTACAATCTTCCGCGATCATCTCTGAAAAACGGTAGAATGCTATGTCGACGACATTGCTGTCAAAAGCAGCAATAAGAATGACCATCTTCGTGACTTAAGAACAATGTTCGACATAATGCGGGCTCATCAACTGAAGATGAATCCGACAAAATCCTTCTTGGGAGTTCGAGTGGCAAGTTCCTTGGGTTTATTGTTACATCAAAAGGAATTCATCTTGACCCAGACAAGGTCAAAGCCATTCAGAGCATGCATCCGCCGAGGAATCTTAAAGAGCTCAGAGGCTTGTAAGGTAGACTGGCTTATATTAGAAGATTCATCGCAAATCTCTCAGGCCGCTATCAGCCGTTCACCCGACTCATGAAAAAGGGTGCTTCCTTCCTATGGGATCAAGCTTGTCAGGAAGCTTATGAAGACTCGAGAGATACCTCTGATTGGTCGCTAATGTTGCATATTTAATATCATATGTCCATACTTATTATAGAATAAAAGTCTGCGTTGTCCTAATTAATTGTTTGATTTATTTGCAGGCCCAATCTTTAAGGAGTTGAAGAGAAATGAGCCGAAAACCACCAAAATTCTGAATTAAATCAGAATTAATTCGCACTCACTAAATCAGCGCAAAATCAAGAGGTTGAAACCGGTTGAGAAGAATCCTCTCAGGATCGATCGGTTAAAGCCAAGAATCCAAGGCCATTTCGTCAGAATCCTGGACCCAAACGAAGAAACAAACTGAAGATAAAGGCAGAAGAAACTCCCAGAGAAACCCACCAACAGGGTGTGGCCATCTGGCCACACCCTGGCCGCGGAAACGTGGCCCAAGCCGCGTTTCCGCAGCTTTGTTGGGGAGTTAGGGGGAGCGTTTGCTCCCCCGACCTCCCCGGGATCCTATAGATTTGGTTTTTGCCTATAAAAGGCCTGTACTTGCGCTGAAAATTGGACGACCATGCAGATTAGGATTTAGCCTAGTTTTTCATTTCTTAGTTTAGGTTTTTGTTTTTTTTCATGTAATTTAGTTTTCATTTATGTAATTCTGAGGAGATCAACTTTCATCGAAGAACAAGACTGAAGCTTGAGCTAAAAGTGACAATTGGTGTAAGTTTTATTTCTTTTCTTCGATTGTTATGAAATCAAATCGATGCTATTTCCTTGTATGTTCTTTTTAGTTCTCTTCTTCTTTTCTATTTTACCTTTCTTTTCGGTACAACTGTCTTCCAAGTGAGTCTAAAAGCATCGAAAGAGCCTTGCCTTTGCGAGTGCCACCGATAGCTCATGACGATGGAATTGTGAGTCTCTCTGTATCATTTCATGCTTGCGTATCTTGATGATGTAATGTGGAAGAGACCAACACTCGACTCTTATGGGCTATGCGCTAATTGCCTCTAATTCAAGGTAACATTGAAGCTAAGAACTCAAGGTAAGCTTTTGGTGAAAAGAAGGTAAATATTTGTTTTCTTTTCTTTTTCATTTCTGTAAATTAAATCACCACATCTTCCAACTCTTTCTTCTCCACTCACTCCATTTGTACATAGTCGCTTTTATTGTTTTCTGAATTTTTCACCTTCTTCATCTTCCATTTTCTTCTAATTTAATATAACTATTAACTCTCTTTCATTTTTCTAACTAAAAACAGAGAAGAACCTTCGTTTTATTTTCTTAAAAGATTTCAATAAAGAACTGTAACGCTTCATCGCAAACCCTCCTTGTGGATCACGACCCGCATAGCCACTTGCTATAGCGGAAGAATTGAGCACTTGCACATTTCCTTTCTTAAGTTCTATAATTCCGTATTTTGTGTGCAGGTTTTGCCTCAATCAAATTTTGGCGCCGTTGCCAGGGAGGATAAAACGATTTTTATTGAAATCTGAATTTTTATTGCAAATTTTTTTGAACTGAACGAATTTTCTTCTCTGTTGCAGGTTACAAGCAGGC
This sequence comes from Agave tequilana, assembly GCA_038442645.1. Lineage (NCBI taxonomy): Eukaryota > Viridiplantae > Streptophyta > Magnoliopsida > Asparagales > Asparagaceae > Agave > Agave tequilana. The sequence continues at coordinate 93,014 of JAVJIF010007402.1, read as the reverse complement.
ACAAGCAGGAAAATAAGTTTGCAGTGTCATACAAGTGGCTTTGGGCCTCTGCTCTAGAAAGTAGAGACCCATTGCCCTCTGAATTGCCGCATTTCCACGGCAAAAGCCGCGGATCCGCGGCAAGGAAGAGCTGACTACTAACAGCTTTTTGCAGGGCTGCTTAGTTTGCAAATTCTAGTTTGCTGCAATTATTTATTTCGTATATGCCATCACAAAACCTGTTAATAATCAACAGTAAAACATTTGCTGCAAAAGTTAAAAATTGATTAGACGTTTGCATTTTAGGCACGCGTCTTTTCAATTCATTTATATTTACTGTTGAAGAGTGCTGGAGCAAGGTACGTCTGCATTGCATGTGGCATAGGACTCACTTCTTGGTTGATTTATATCGCTTTGAGTGAATCTTACATATCTTGTACACTTGCACAAATTGATCTTAAGGGCACTAACCCATTAACAAGATAAGGTGGGGATTTAATCACCCTTCCTTAGCCCAAAAATCACATTTCAAGCACTCACTAACCCAAGCCTAACTAAAATTGAGTAGACGTTGGCCCTAGGGACATCTCGGACTCAATTAGGAGATTATCCTAAGGGGAAAAAATGTTGGAATCTAACTCCTGCAAAATGTGCCTAGGAAAGGGATTGAGGGCCGAAAGCCCGAAGGTTGGTGGTTATTTAATTAAGGAACGTCTTTGACAGAAAACCTCCCACCAACCTTGCCCTGACCTGGCTGATTAGCTTGTAGTTAAAGTCTACATTAGACCTCCCGTGGACAGTCTAACCAGTTAGGAGTCGTCTAGGTCCTAAGTCTACCCTAACTTAGGCTAGAATTTTTTTTTTTTTTTGTTTGTTTTTTGTTTTTTTCTTTGTTTGTATTCTATTGTGTGATATGGACTATAATAGTAATTTTTTCAACTACAATAATAATCCATATTACACACCGACTTCATTTTCGGATATTACCAACCCGGCATATCATAACTTTGACCAACCTAGTGTGCTGGATTGGTCTTATCCGAATCAATATGACCCATACCTCCCATCTAATAACTATAATTTCCATAATGATTTCAACTCTTCACCGAGTCAGTGGGGATTCACCTCCCCCGAGCATAATTCCAACCACCTTGCCCTCCTTCTCCACCTAGTCCATAATTTTCCAAGAGTCATACTCAATTCTGCCAGTCCAAAATAGAAGACCATCATTTTGGAAATGAGTATGCGTGAGTCCAAACACAAAAACCCAAAATCTGATGGACTCACAATTTCACTACCACTTCCAAGACAACTCTTCATCTTTTCATCAAAACAATGAACCCATCAATTATGAAAAGATGCTTGAAGCCATGACTCATGCTCAAAATGCTAGAAATCGTGACATAGATATGATGGTCGAATCTCTACGTTCTCACCGTTTGACCAGTTCTGATGTCACCAGCCATTCTGTTAGAGCCGAAGAGTCATGTAGTTTTGGAAATCAAGATTCCATTTCAGAACAACCTTTTGAACTGGCCAAACTCCAAATAAAATTGATAGTTTGGCAAGTTATCCCTTGCCTGAAATAGAACTTGAAGATGAATATGATCATGAACTAGAACTTAGTGATTCAATTTTACTTCCTGATTCAATAATGACTCCGGTATCTTCACCTGACTTCAATCTTTTCCCGGAGTCAACATTGGATCCTGTACCTATTCATCGTGAAATTGAATCCCCCATCTTTGAGGATCATATTGAACTTGACCAATTATACAATTTTGAAAATCCTATTGACAAATTGGCAAGTTCTCAATTTTTTGATATTGAACTCAATGAGATATGTGACCTAGATTCTCAAATCTGTGATCCAGTTCAACTTTCTGAATCAATATTGACTCCTATTTTGTTACCAAACTTAAGTAATATTTTAGAGTCAGTTTTGATTCCTTCACCTATTATTCCTTAACTGGAATCACCCATATTAGGTCACATCCTATTGTTAGAAAATACGTGTGAACTTGAGTTTCACTTTCTTGACTTGGACCCACTTCTTGAACCAATTTCGACTCCTGAACCTTTACTTGACTTAAGTCACCTTCCCGAGTCGGTATTAGTTCCTGTCCTTCCTGAGTCCAAGTCAACCGTTCTATCATCATTCATACTCCATTCTGGGACAAGGTGGTTGACAAATTTGACTCCGAAATTAGTTATGGAATATGGACATTAGATGGGGTTAAATATTTAATAAAGATCCTTTATGGATACATCTTTTTAATGGGTTATATTAAAGATACTTCTGGTGGGTTCCTCCGGACCCAAGAAAAGTTGATTGGGCCGTGTTTCGTGGACCAATCAGACCACCACCGGAACCACCACCTTAAGGTAACCATTTTCCTTCCCTTTCTTCTTTTTCATGCATCTATGCATTAATTCATACATTGAGGACAATGCATGAGATAGGTGTGGGGGAGGGTCTAACATAACTTTTCTTTTTCTTTAAAATAAAAAAAATTTAACATTTTTCTTTACTTTTAAAAACTTTTTGAAAAATAGAAACAATATTTTTGACTTATTTTTGTAAGAAATTAAGTTAATTTTAAGGAATAGGAAAATCCAAATTAGGATTTCTTATACTTGGTCAAAATAAGATTATTTGTTTGATTTTTAAGGTTAGGAAGAAAATTTGTCAAAGTAATTTGGTCTTGATTTTTACCTTGATGAAATATGCACACTTCATACACTTACACACTTAGGGTTCAAAAACAAAGATTCTTATGCCTTATAAAAAAGAAAAAAAACAAGTCTAATCATTGATTAGCTAGGTGCTTTGGCCTAAGCAAGCCTTAGTATTTATGCGAAAGATGATTAGACAAGTTTGAAAAGAAAAATCCTCTGATTAAGCTGGGTATATGTGCCTAATAAAGCATAAGTATTCACGCCTAAAAGAGGTTCATATAATAAAATTCTTAGTTTTGTGGCCTTGTTTGCTCGAGTCCTTAAGTCCTAGGGGTGTCTTCTCACCTGGTGCCCTAAGACCGTCTGGTTTGGGAGTCATCGATTAAAGGCTCGTTACATGGGCAGATTAGAAAGCCTAAACTAAGGAATAATACCACCAAAAAATATATATATAGATAAATAAATAAGGCAAAGAGTTAGAGTTAATGAACCCTTAGTCAAAATTTTCACAGTCACAAGTGCATATGACTTAGGGTAAAGTAATAGACTAGATGAGAAGTACAATTTGACTCCTTACCTTGATTGATAACAAATTTTTGAATAGAGACTAAGTTTAGGAATGAAAAATTCAGTTTTCCTATAACTTATAGATTGCTTAGATCTTACAGTTATATTTCAAATATTTTTCCCTTTCAAAATGCTTTTCGAAAATACTAACTCTTTATTTCCCTTTCTTTATGGATTTTGTGGGTGCAATCCGCTGAAAACCCTCACGAGACAAAACTCGTCCTCTAGGGGAAACCTAGAGATTTAACGGCTTGTTGCACATGCTCAGTGCAATCGCGTAACCTGCGAAAGTGGTCTAATAATCCTTAGAATAATTTAGTTGTTTTGCTCGAGGACGAGCAAAAGATAGGTATGGGGGTGTGATTGGTCGCTAATGTTGCATATTTATATCATATGTCCATACTTATTATAGAATAAAAGCCTGCATTGTCCTAATTAATTGTTTGATTTATTTGCAGGCCCAATCTTTAAGGAGTTGAAGAGAAATGAGCCGAAAGCCCACCAAAATTCTGAATTAAATTAGAATTAATTCGCACTCATTAAATCAGGGCAAAATCAAGAGGTTGAAACCGGTTGAGAAGAATCCTCTCAGGATCGATCGTTAAAGCCAAGAATCCAAGCCATTTTGAAAGAATCCTGGACCCAAACGAAGAAACAAACTAAAGATAAAGGCAGAAGAAACTCCCAGAGAAACCCACCAACAGGGTGTGGCCACCTGGCCACACCCTGGCCGCGGAAACGCGGCCCAAACCGCATTTTCGCGGCTTTGTTGGGGAGTTAGGGGGAGCGTTTTCTCCCCCAACCTCCCCGGGATCCTATAGATTTGGTTTTTGCCTATAAAAGGCCTGTACTTGCGCTGAAAATTGGATGACCATGCAGATTAGGATTTAGCCTAGTTTTTTATTTCTTAGTTTAGGTTTTTGTTTTTCTTTTTCTTGTAATTTAGTTTTCATTTATGTAATTCTGAGGAGATCAACTTTCATCGAAGAACAAGACTGAAGCTTGAGCTAAAAGTGACAATTGGTGTAAGGTTTTATTTCTTTTTTCAATTGTTATGAAATCAAATCGATGCTATTTTCTTGTATGTTCTTTTTAGTTCTCTTCTTTTCTATTTTACCTTTCTTTTTGGTACAACTGTCTTCCAAGTGAGTCTAAAAGCATCGAAAGAGCCTTGCCTTTGCGAGTGCCACCGATAGCTCATGACGATGGAATTGTGAGTCTCTCTGTATCATTTCATGCTTGCGTATCTTGATGATGTAATGTGGAAGAGACCAACACTCGACTCTTATGGGCTATGCGCTAATTGCCTCCAATTCAAGGTAACATTGGAGCTAAGAACTCAAGGTAAGCTTTTGGTGAAAAGAAGGTAAATATTTGTTTTCTTTTCTTTTTCATTTCTGTAAATTAAATCACCACATCTTCCAACTCTTTCTTCTCCACTCACTCCATTTGTACATAGTCGCTTTATTGTTTTCTGAATTTTCCACCTTCTTCATCTTCCATTTTCTTCTAACTTTAATATAACTATTAACTCTCTTTCATTTTCTTAACTAAAAACAGAGAAGAACCTTCGTTTTATTTTCTTAAAAGATTTCAATAAAGAACTGTAACGCTTCCATCGCAAACCCTCCTTGTGGATCACGACCCGCATAGCCACTTGCTATAGCGGAAGAATTGAGCACTTGCACATTTCCTTTCTTAAGTTCTATAATTCCGTATTTTGTGTGCAGGTTTAGCATCAATCAACCTCACGAAGCCTCCAGTCTTAGTGGCCCCCACATCAGGGAAACCATTCTTGCTTTATGTAAAGCTATGGACCATTCTCTTGGTGCCCTCCTTGCTCAAAGGACGACAATGGTCACGAGAGCAGGCCATTTATTATCTCAACAGGACTCTCATAGGAGCAGAATCTCGCTACAATCCTATCGAGAAAGAGTGTTTAGCTCTTGTCTTCGCTGTTCAGAAGACACGACATTATTTGGTCGGCCAAACCATACATGTCATCTCCAGAGTAAATCCTTTGCGTCTTCTCATGACGAAACCAGGATCATTGAACTCAAGATTAGCTAAATGGGCGCTTCTTTTGTCTCAATACGACATGATCTTTATCCCACAGAAGGCGGTTAAAGGCAGGCCCTTGCAGAGTTCTTGGCTTCTCATCTAGTTCCGGAAAACTCAAAACTTCACGAAGATATCCCAGATGAAGTCTTCGAGTCTAATACAACCTCAGAGGAAGAAGTGTGGCTGATTAGTCTCTAATTTTGCATAATTTGTATCACATCTTCACATTGATTTCATATTAAATTCTGCTAATAAAGCTTTACTTACTTGATCCTAGGTCCATGGTGTGCAATGGAGAAGAAGACCCTAAATCACCATTTATTTAGTGATTAAAAGCTTATTAAGATAGCTATTGACCTAGGAGGCTAATTCTGTCAAAACCAGGGGCTGCAAACCAGAACCGGACACCAGAACTGAAAGGAGACAAAAAGGGCTGCGCGCGCCGTACGGCCGCGGCGCGCGCGCCGCTTCGGGCCAGGGTTTGTCCCCTGGCCCCCCTCTGTTGGCCCAAAGGCCTATCACCCTAGTTTTGATGATGATCAACTCATGAAGTTATGTTTACTAATGATCTTGTGTTTAATTAGTGACAGATTCATTATCAAGATCTTAGTAGGTGCATAGCTCAACAAAGGATAAAATGTCAAGATTTGGAGCTAGCACGGTGTGTAATACCCCGTTTCCGTAATACGTACTAAGTTGCGTATTCTGATTTCCGATCGTATTTTTTTCGATTTACTTCCCGTATTTGACCAATTTCAATTTCAAATATCATTTTCTAATATATTAGAATTTGTGTGATTTTCTGGAATTTTCTAGAATTAAAATGAATTTCTTCAAAACCGGTGTCGACCAGTGTCGCTGATCGATTCCCGAATTTTTATCTTACAAACAGTTAGGAATTTCTAGAAAGTCCTTTAGGCATTATCTCTTAGAATCGTATTTTCTATCTACATTCTTTTTCTTAGGATTTTATGAATTTATGAAAATTCTTTCGGAGTCGGTATTTTATTGGTTCCGAGATTTTTAACTTTAAATTATAAGGTATTTCTTAAAAGGGTTTTACTATGAGTCTACGTATATTATTATTAATTTTTGGTGAAATTTTGGAGTCGTTCCGAGATACTTGAATTTCGGACGATTTCGGTATTTTCCGAAATGTTTTCCGTGCTTTCGACTTTGACCCGGGAACCCGTGGTTTCAATATTTTAATATTTCGAGTTAGAGAAATATCTTCTCATTTGGATTTCTTTTCTTTTTCCTTTTCCTTAAATCCTTTAGCTTCCTCCATAATCCATTTGAATTTCTATTTTCCAAAATTCAAATATTTTCCAAAATATCTTTCTTCCACAACCTTCCCCATTAATACTCTCCACCTCATCATCCACATGGCTAATTGTGATTGGCCAAAGAGAACACCTCACTCCCCACTTGGCTAATTGTGATTGGTCAAGAAAATATCTCATTCTATATTTGCAAAAAGACCCCTCTCAATTATTTAATTATTTCTCCTTTACAAATCCAAACCCTATTTAAACTAAACCCTTTACATTTTTATTCTTTTCTTCACTTCATCAAGAAACCAACCTTTGCAAATTCCTCTCCTTCTCTAAAGCAAACCCTAGGTCCTTGTCTCCATCTCGAGCAATTACAACTTGGGATTGGGATCGTCCGCAAGATCGTCGAGGATCACTTCGGCACTTTTCGTCGACCTCGAATTCTTCCGGAACTCGTAGAAAGCCCCAATCAACCGTTCGAAGTGAGTATTTTTACTCACCAAGACTAGATCACTTCTTTGTGTACATGTGAAGATCATTCATATACACTTGTGTCATAAAAATCCCATTTTTAGGCCAACAAACAACCATCTGAAATTCTGTTCTGTTTTCTGTTTTCTCCAGGATTAGTCGACTTGACCTAGAGACTAGTCGACTAACCCACTTTAGTTGAAACGTAGCTTTTCTGATTTTCACAGTTTTAGTCGACTAACCCATTTTTACCAGTCGACTAGACCCCCTAGTCGACTACATTTTGACCCCTAGTCGACTAATTTTCCTTGAACCAAAAATTACCAACTCTCGGCTCTAGTCGACTTATCCCAAATTATTAGTCGACCAGAGACCTCTAGTCGACTATACATAGTACCCTAGTCGACTAACATGTCCTGGAAATTAATCCCAACTTTTTATATCACAGATTTAGTCGACTTGCGTACCCGTTAGTCGACTTATAGTTCACCAAGTCGACTACCCTTCCAACCCAAGTCGACTACCAAACTCTCTGGAAAACCACTTTAGTCGACTCCTGCGGACTATTAGTCGACTGAAGACCCTTATTAGTCGACTAATCTCCCACCTAGTCGACTAATTCTGACTATTTAACTTAGTTGTTTCCTTTCTGATTTTGGATCTTAACCTCTATATACATGTGATACATTATTCATGTTTATGCTTCATTATTGATATTACATGACATGCTACCTGATGGACATTACTTCTTGATACTCCATGACTTGTTATTGTAATTCTTACTTCAAATTGTTAAATAGTGAATATCTCCACTTATCATGCCATCTCCTAAAACCAAGCATGATAGACTCGACTTTTGTATAAAATAGACCAACTTACATTGGGTCCGGGGGAAGACATGCGGATATCGATGTGTTCGTGTTTACAGTGGCTTTTAGGAGTGTTGTGCAACCCATGTTCCGGTCTAACCTGTGGGCCTCCAGGGGACCGAGGGGAGTGCTTGCTCCCTTTATTTCTGGTACCATCATGAAAAGGGCATACATAAGTCCCTCCAGTTGAGCCTAGCGGCTGGCTTCCGTCACCAAGCAACGGAACAATCAATGGCCGTTATCCCGGGTATGTACGGGGTCCACTGTAAACATAGTTCGTCGATACAACCGCTGATTTCCAATAACCCCCTTGCTTTATTGGGATATGGACCTATGTGCTCTGGGACGCTGGGTCACATAGTTAGATATCACAGTAAGACAAGTAATAATAATAAAATGTTAATGGTAGATCTATAGTACGACTTTATCTATTCATGCTTTTCATATCTGTTAGTTGATATACCTTATATAGTTCCATACTTGTACTCGTCCCTTAGCCACTTGGCTGCAGCTATCTATTGTTTATATGTCTTGATTCCTTGGATTTGCATATTCAGATTCCGAGACCTGGAACGAAGTGGATCCTTCCACGGAAGATCAGGCATACTTCAGTGAGCAGGCTGACCAGCTCTAGTTCCCTCGTGCCGTACTCTTTTTGGCTCACGAGTCTCCATCTCTTACGTGAGCACCTTGTGTATATCTTTGTATATATTCTTTTGGACTTGGTTGTGAAAACAAAACACTTGTAAAGTGTAACAGTTATCATAACTTGTATAACTTTGTATTTGTACTTCTATAGTTGGCATATGACTATACCACGCTTTGTGTTGTACTCTGTTTCCTTATTGTACCTTTATGCTCAGCGTATATACGTGGGGGCTTCTTCTGACCTACGTATATACGTCGCAGTGACGTCCCCGTATCCGTGGAATCGGGGCGTTACAGGTTGGTATCAGAGCCTAGGCTCTCAAACCTAAAGTATAATCAAGTGGCAAATTCTAGTAATTTGCTTATGCCAACTACAATGTACAAAGTTATAGAGTCCTTCTTGCTTCCTTCATTGATCAATTCCTTCGTATCTTAAACTCCTTTCAATTGTTTCCAATTCCAGTTATCATACGGTATGGAGAGACGATCGGGTCGTAAAACATCGGGCAGGTGCCCAATGGACCCGTAGGAGGAGAGAATGCTGATGTCCTGAGAATCATTCAGACTATGGTGGAAAACAACAACAGCAGATGCAGAACCAACAACAGCAGATGGAAATCAGCAGCAGCAGCAGACCGAGCTCCTTAGACAAGAGTTAGCAGCCCCGAAGGAACAGAAGCCCGGGAATGTATCGGACTTCAGAAGACTACAGCCTGCTATATTCACGGGGAGCGAGAAACCATTGGAGGCGGAGCAATGGTTGACGGACACGACAGACCTACTAAATGCAGCCCGTGTCCCGAAGGAGAACCAAGTTGAAGTCGCCAAGATTCAGCTTAAAGACATAGCTCGGACTTGGTGGCTTGCAGAGGAGGCCCGCTTGGAGAGACCTATCTCTTGGGATACGTTCTCCAAGAGTTTCTACAGCCGCTTTTTCCCTGCTACAGCGCAGAAAGATATGGAGGAGCAATTCATCAGACTCCAGCAGGGGAACAAGTCCGTGGACGAGTATGCCGCGGAGTTTCTCAGATTGAGCCGCTTCGCGCCATATATGGTGACGGACGAAGAGAAGAGAGCAAGCAGGTTTCAGCAGGGCCTGCAGTTGGACTTACAGGCCTTCTTGATGTCTCAACAGATGAAGACCTATTCTGAGGTTCTCACCGTCGCTCGAGAGGTAGAGCGGGTGTTACAGAGGAAGCAAGAGAACCAGGCCATGAAGAGGCCGTTTGTACCCATGGGAAGAGGGGGCCCATTTAGAGCAGCGAAGATTCAGAGGCAACCTTTCAGACCGGCTCCTTACCAGACAGCCCAACCATCTACCTTCTGCAACTTCTGTCTGAAACCAGGACACACTCGAGCAAATTGCCGTAGAGCAAATGGGTGGGTGGTGCCTGATATGTGGTTCCAGAGATCATTCTATAGGGGCTTGTCCACACAGGAGATTGGAGATAGCCAACCAGACCTTGCCATTACTTCCAGGACCGAGTGGACAGCGGGCAGTACCAGGGCCACTTGGGCAGAGAAGCCAGGGACCGGTGATGAGGAGAGCACCCCTTCCTCCACAGCATGTCATTCGCCCAGTACAGAGAGGAGGTAGGACGTCAACAGGGCGTGGCAGAGGCCAGGCTTACAACTTGACGGAAGCAGAGGCTGAGGCTTCAGAGGAGGTGATTACAGGTAACATCAGAGTTCATGCAAAGCCTGTTCTCGCTTTATTTGATTCGGGTGCATCCCACTGTTACATCTCAGATAAATTTGTGGCTTTACATTCAATACCTGTTAAGGTTTTAGACCACAATTGGGAGATAAGTACAGGGAATGGGGTAGTTATATCTTCCCGAGTTTGTACTGACTGTCCAGTAGAACTGTGTGATAAGACCATGGCCATAGATATGCTCGTACTAGACACCAAAGGGTACGACGTGATCTTAGGCATGACCTGCTCAGTCAGTACTATGCTGTGATTGATTGTAGGGAGAAGAAGATCAAGTTTAGAATTCCACTTCAACCAGAGTTCCAGTTTAGTGGAGAAGTGAAGACCACCAAGGGAAAGTCTCAGATTACTTCTTCGGAGGTTCAGAAGCAGAAGGTGCCGGTGTGGGATGAATTCCCGGAGGTGTTTGCTGAGATCACAGGACTGCCACCTGTCAGGATGATTGAGTTCTCCATCGAGACTATTCCAGGAGCAGCACCTATATCTAAGGCTCCGTACAGGATGGCACCGACGGAGTTGGAGATCCTGAAGAAGCAGCTGCAGGAGTATTCAGATAAGGGAGTGATTAGGCCAAGTACTTCACCATGGGGAGCTCCAGTACTGTTGGCCAACAAGAAGGATGGTGGTAAGAGACTTTGTATTGATTACAGGGAATTGAACAAGGTCACCATCAAGAACAGGTATCCCCTTCCCAGGATTGATGATCTATTTGATCAGCTTAATGGAGCCCGTGTGTTCTCCAAATTGGATTTACAGTCGGGTTACCACCAGCTGAGGGTGAAGGAGGAGGACATACCGAAGACGGCATTCAGGACCCGATATGGCCACTATGAGTTTCTTGTTATGCCTTTCGGAGTCACCAATGCCCCTGCAGTGTTTATGGACTTGATGAACCGAGTGTTCTCGCCCTTCTTGGATCAGTTTGTTGTTGTTTTCATCGACGACATCTTGATCTATTCAAAGAACAATAGGGAGCATGCTGAACACTTGAGGATTGTGTTGCATACACTTCAGCAGGAGCAGCTTCATGCCAAGAGAAGTAAGTGTGAATTCTGGCTGGACAGTATAGCATTTCTTGGACATATGGTGTTAGCAGAAGGTATCTCAGTTGATCCGAGCAAAGTCCAGGCAGTAAAGGATTGGCCAGTTCCGAGGACGGTGACGGAGATAAAGAGTTTTCTTGGACTAGCTGGATATTACAGACGTTTCGTCCAGGATTTCTCTCGGATTGCAGCTCCGTTAACCCAGCTCACCCGGAAAGGAGTAAGGTATATTTGGACAGAGGAGTGTGATGCAGCCTTCGAGCAGTTGAAGCAGAAGCTCATTTCAGCTCCTATCTTAAGAACTCCCTCAGGGAGAGGAGGGATGGTCATCTTTAGTGATGCATCAGGTAAAGGCCTGGGGTGTGTGCTTATGCAACATGATCATGTGATAGCATATGCATCTAGGCAATTGAAGCCTCATGAGAGGAATTACCCAACTCATGACTTGGAGTTGGCGGCAGTGATCTTTGCCTTGAAGATTTGGAGGCACTATCTTCTGGGAGATAAAGTGCTGATATATACAGATCACAAGAGCCTCAAGTATATCTTTTCACAGAAAGAGCTGAACATGAGGCAGAGACGGTGGCTGGAGCTTATGGCAGATTATGATATTGACTTGCAATATCATCCAGGAAAGGTCAATACAGTTCCAGATGCCCTGAGCAGGATGCCAGAGAACAGAGTGTTAGTCCAAATCACTCAACAGAAGGAGTTGATTCAGGACTTTATCAGATTGGACTTGATGGTGGTTCGAGGAGCTGAGAAGACAGGACAGCTTATGACCTTGCAGATCCAGTCTTCATTGATAGAAGAGATCAAGGAAGCTCAGAAGGAGGACCCCAGACTTCAGACATTCAGAACTCAGGTAGAGGCTGGATTGAGGACGGATATCTGTATTCGTCCGGATGGTGCATTGTACTTTGGAGGTAGGCTTTGTGTTCCCCAAGGGGAAGTTAGACAGAAGATTTGGAAGAAGCACACAGTTCAGCCTATTCTATACATCCAGGAGGAAACAAGATGTACCAGGACTTGAAGAAGCACTTTTGGTGGAATGCCATGAAGAGAGAGATAGCTCAGTTTGTAGCTAAGTGCTTGGTGTGGCCAGCAAATAAAGATTGAGCATCAGAGATCAGCTGGACTTCTTCATCCTTTGCCAATACCTGAATGGAAGTGGGAGCACATCACTATGGACTTTGTCACGGCATTACCTCGTAGTCCCAAAGGTAATAATGCTGTGTGGGTTATCATTGATCGTCTCACCAAGTCAGCTCATTTCATACCATTCAGGGTGGGTCAGACTACAGAGGTTCTGGCAGATAAGTATGTGAAGGAGATAGTTCGTCTGCATGGAGTTCCAGTCAGTATTGTATCAGATAGAGATACCAGATTCAGATCTCATTTCTGGGAAAGTCTCCAAGAGAGTCTGGGAACTCGTCTGAAGTTCAGTACAGCATATCATCCTCAGACAGACGGACAATCAGAAAGGACCATTCAGATCCTCGAGGACATGCTTAGAGCCTGCATGATTGAGTTCAGGGGTTCATGGGAAGACCATCTGCACTTGCTGAGTTTTCTTATAACAACAGTTATCAGGCAAGTATTAAGATGGCACCTTTTGAGGCACTGTATGGGAGGAAATGCAGGTCACCGATTTGTTGGGATGAAGTCGGTGAGAGGAGTCTATTGGGGCCAGAGATTTTGATCCAGACCACAGAGAAAGTTAGAGTTATCAGAGATCATCTCAAGGCAGCTCAGAGCAGGCAGAAGAGCTGGGCAGATTTGCAGAGGAGGCCATTGGAATTCGGAGTTGGAGATCATGTGTTCTTGAAGATTTCACCTACCAAGGGAGTAATCCGGTTCGGCACTCGTGGGAAACTAAGTCCGAGATATATCGGCCCATTCGAGATATTGGATCGAGTGGGAGATGTGTCTTATCGATTGGCGTTGCCGCCATCGTTGGACGGAGTTCATAATGTTTTCCACGTGTCTCAGTTGAGGAGGTATGTTAAGGATGACAGCCATATTTTGGATCATTCCGAGCTGGAGCTACAACCGGATTTATCATATCAGGAGCAGCCAATGGCCATCTTGGATAGGAGTGTGAAGACACTGAAGAGCAAGGCTATACCTTTAGTGTTGGTGTCTTGGAACCGCCATGCGCCAGGAGAGGCCACTTGGGAACGAGAGGACGTCATCCGAGAGCGTTATCCTCAACTCTTCTCATCTTGATTGGTAAGACTCTTTCTTCTACTCTTTTCTATTTGTTATCTTTCTTCCTAGCCTTATCTATCTGTTACCATTCCTGTTACCCTTCACCTTATGAAATTTCGAGGACGAAATTTTTGTAAGGTGGGTAGATTGTAATACCCCGTTTCCGTAATACGTACTAAGTTGCGTATTCTGATTTCCGATCGTATTTTTTTTCGATTTACTTCCCGTATTTGACCAATTTCAATTTCAAATATCATTTTCTAATATATTAGAATTTGTGTGATTTTCTGGAATTTTCTAGAATTAAAATGAATTTCTTCAAAAACCGGTGTCGACCAGTGTCGCTGATCGATTCCCGAATTTTTATCTTACAAACAGTTAGGAATTTCTAGAAAGTCCTTTAGGCATTATCTCTTAGAATCGTATTTTCTATCTACATTCTTTTTCTTAGGATTTTATGAATTTATGAAAATTCTTTCGGAGTCGGTATTTTATTGGTTCGAGATTTTTAACTTTAAAATTATAAGGTATTTCTTAAAAAGGGTTTTACTATGAGTCTACGTATATTATTATTAATTTTTGGTGAAATTTTGGAGTCGTTCCGAGATACTTGAATTTCGGACGATTTCGGTATTTTCCGAAATGTTTTCCGTGCTTTCGACTTTGACCCGGGAACCCGTGGTTTCAATATTTTAATATTTCGAGTTAGAGAAATATCTTCTCATTTGGATTTCTTTTCTTTTTCCTTTTCCTTAAATCCTTTAGCTTCCTCCATAATCCATTTGAATTTTATTTTCCAAAATTCAAATATTTTCCAAAATATCTTTCTTCCACAACCTTCCCCATTAATACTCTCCACCTCATCATCCACATGGCTAATTGTGATTGGCCAAAGAGAACACCTCACTCCCCACTTGGCTAATTGTGATTGGTCAAGAAAATATCTCATTCTATATTTGCAAAAAGACCCCTCTCAATTATTTAATTATTTCTCCTTTACAAATCCAAACCCTATTTAAACTAAACCCTTTACATTTTTATTCTTTTCTTCACTTCATCAAGAAACCAACCTTTGCAAATTCCTCTCCTTCTCTAAAGCAAACCCTAGGTCCTTGTCTCCATCTCGAGCAATTACAACTTGGGATTGGGATCGTCCGCAAGATCGTCGAGGATCACTTCGGCACTTTTCGTCGACCTCGAATTCTTCCGGAACTCGTAGAAAGCCCCAATCAACCGTTCGAAGTGAGTATTTTTACTCACCAAGACTAGATCACTTCTTTGTGTACATGTGAAGATCATTCATATACACTTGTGTCATAAAAATCCCATTTTTAGGCCAACAAACAACCATCTGAAATTCTGTTCTGTTTTCTGTTTTCTCCAGGATTAGTCGACTTGACCTAGAGACTAGTCGACTAACCCACTTTAGTTGAAACGTAGCTTTTCTGATTTTCACAGTTTTAGTCGACTAACCCATTTTTACCAGTCGACTAGACCCCCCTAGTCGACTACATTTTGACCCCTAGTCGACTAATTTTCCTTGAACCAAAAATTACCAACTCTCGGCTCTAGTCGACTTATCCCAAATTATTAGTCGACCAGAGACCTCTAGTCGACTATACATAGTACCCTAGTCGACTAACATGTCCCGGAAATTAATCCCAACTTTTTATATCACAGATTTAGTCGACTTGCGTACCCGTTAGTCGACTTATAGTTCACCAAGTCGACTACCCTTCCAACCCAAGTCGACTACCAAACTCTCTGGAAAACCACTTTAGTCGACTCCTGCGGACTATTAGTCGACTGAAGACCCTTATTAGTCGACTAATCTCCCACCTAGTCGACTAATTCTGACTATTTAACTTAGTTGTTTCCTTTCTGATTTTGGATCTTAACCTCTATATACATGTGATACATTATTCATGTTTATGCTTCATTATTGATATTACATGACATGCTACCTGATGGACATTACTTCTTGATACTCCATGACTTGTTATTGTAATTCTTACTTCAAATTGTTAAATAGTGAATATCTCCACTTATCATGCCATCTCCTAAAACCAAGCATGATAGACTCGACTTTTGTATAAAATAGACCAACTTACATTGGGTCCGGGGGAAGACATGCGGATATCGATGTGTTCGTGTTACAGTGGCTTTTAGGAGTGTTGTGCAACCCATGTTCCGGTCTAACCTGTGGGCCTCCAGGGGACCGAGGGGAGTGCTTGCTCCCTTTATTTCTGGTACCATCATGAAAAGGGCATACATAAGTCCCTCCAGTTGAGCCTAGCGGCTGGCTTCCGTCACCAAGCAACGGAACAATCAATGGCCGTTATCCCGGGTATGTACGGGGTCCACTGTAAACATAGTTCGTCGATACAACCGCTGATTTCCAATAACCCCCTTGCTTTATTGGGATATGGACCTATGTGCTCTGGGACGCTGGGTCACATAGTTAGATATCACAGTAAGACAAGTAATAATAATAAAATGTTAATGGTAGATCTATAGTACGACTTTATCTATTCATGCTTTTCATATCTGTTAGTTGATATACCTTATATAGTTCCATCTTGCTTGTACTCGTCCCTTAGCCACTTGGCTGCAGCTATCTATTGTTTATATGTCTTGATTCCTTGGATTTGCATATTCAGATTCGAGACCTGGAACGAAGTGGATCCTTCCACGGAAGATCAGGCATACTTCAGTGAGCAGGCTGACCAGCTCTAGTTCCCTCGTGCCGTACTTCTCTTTTTGGCTCACGAGTCTCCATCTCTTACGTGAGCACCTTGTGTATATCTTTGTATATATTCTTTTGGACTTGGTTGTGAAAACAAAACACTTGTAAAGTGTAACAGTTATCATAACTTGTATAACTTTGTATTTGTACTTCTATAGTTGGCATATGACTATACCACGCTTTGTGTTGTACTCTGTTTCCTTATTGTACCTTTATGCTCAGCGTATATACGTGGGGGTTCTTCTGACCTACGTATATACGTCGCAGTGACGTCCCCGTATCCGTGGAATCGGGGCGTTACAAGCTCCTTGTCTCTTTGAGGTCCACAAAAATGCAGTTGTGTCACGCCCCGTTTCCCAAAATACGCTGGAGCGGAGACGCGACACGAGTCGGCGACGCATATACGCAAGAAAAATACCTCACGTATACGCGCTATGCCTTAAGTAACCCGTAACAAGCTATAAATTGAAACTATAATAAATCATGATTATTGCAATATCACATATAGCATACACGCATGATATCATATAATGAAGAACTGGATTAACGAACGAATCTGATATATCGAGAATAAGGAAATAACAAGAACATAAGAGAGTTGAGAATACCAGAATCAGATAGAGAGAAACTCTAGCTCCTCGCAATATGTATGGTTTCATCGAACACCTGAACAATAGAAACAAAACGTCCAATATCTAGACGTACAAATTCAGGGTCGTCAGAAAGCAACCTGGTGAGTGTGTGTGTAAAAGGGAGAGCTTGTGCATATAAATAATGTGCACAGAATAATAATAAGATAAACTACAGGTAGAAGATAACTAAGTAACATGATAAATAGCTGAACTGAAAGATAACTGAGTAACAACATGTATAAAGGAAAAAGGCAACTATTATAACTATAAACAAACAACTGATGTCAAGATGTGTAACCTAACATATGTCACTAGTCTGGTGGTTATTATTAACTTAACTAATGTAGTACTTAGCTGTGTCCCATACCACTGCCATTTTTCGACATATCAAACAAAGTTATTGTTGTTGTAACTGCCTGCCAATGTAGTGCATGTGTTTTGGAAGGGTACCGTGCATGCCGGTACCACGGTCTAACACCCCTGGCGCTGAATCAAGACAAGTCGCAAGGCTCTAATAACTGAAGATCACAGTCCCACATGAAAAGATAACTAGTGTGGCGCCGTAATCCAAGCATCGCCCTGACAACTGACAACTGAATAGGTAGCCAGTACTACCTTGGTTCCCTATGGTTGGAACCCATAACTCGGTACCATAATAAGTCCTTTCAAAATACACGACATGCATCATCAGGCAATTACCCCTATTCCCCTGGTTATCGTGTCTTTTATTAATAAGCAATTAATGTGATTTAGTATATAATAGTAACTGATATCTCTAACAATGCTAATGTCAATACTAGCTGAAAATCTGACAACTGACAACTGATATCTGACAACTAAGTAGCTAACAACTAATATCTGACATTTGAAATAGGATACTGGAGATATAGCCACAAACACAATAGTGTCACTAACAACTGGTAATTGAACAGATATCTACGAACTCCTATAAACTCTGAACACGTCATATGATCACTAACAAATAATTTCACCAATTGATAAAGTGATGACTGCTATCTGATAACTCTGAAATACAAGATCATTGATATCGAATAGATCACTATCACAATAGCTTAATCTCTATTAATTGAAGTAATCAATAACTAAACATGAAGCACATGGTATATCCTCGAGATCAACAAGTCAGCAACATACTGAAATCATATCTAAAGACGAAACATCCTCAAATAACTGTAATTTAGAATAGTTCACTTCTAAGTCAATACAACAACTCATCCATACTCAAATGATATAATCAGTTGATACATCCAGGAACCCTTACTTCTAATAATCCAAACCAATATGATATCACATATCGAAGTCAAAGGTAAGATATCCACACATCTGGTCACAATCCAACAAAATCATATCTAAATACTGATCAATATCCAATGTAAATAACATAAATTCCAGTTCGACCCAAACTCCAACTAAGTCCATATACTGATCTAAGCATCAAGTAATCAAATTTCTTAGTAAAGTAACATCATAACAAGTCCATCATCAATACCCGAATGAATCATCACCTAAGTTATTACCAAATGAAAGAATAACAAGTCTAAGAAGTACACTACATGAAATAAGTTATCTGTCCTCAAATATAATTTGGGCTAACTAACCAGTGGATCGAAATGAGTCACTGTCTAAGGTATATCAAAACTAGGCCTAAGCCAACAACGCCAAACTACTAACACATGAAATGATACGGATATAAGCTCTATCAACTATGTAATTAAAGTGAACAATCATAAATGCCTCATGAAGCGGTACAATTAATCAAACTGGTAAAATATAACAGAAACTCACATGAAATGATAAGAGTAACATGTAAATACATACCAATAACGGTAAATACATAAGAACAAACACTCACATGAAATGACGCGGTTTCGGAGCCGCATCATCGTTTGGTCTTCACTGCACAAACCGGTACTGATCTACGGATTATCCCATGGATCGGTCTTCGAATCCCTATGATCGGGTCCACAACGAGCACGAATTTAGATTGGGTCCGGGTCTCCTGTAGCTGGGTTCGGATCTCAACAAATGAATCTGAAATATTATACCACGCAACCAACACATACATATAACATAATTACACGATTAACACCCACACATGCATACGGACACATACGCGTCTACCTACACACATACATATACAAGTATACGCATACACCAACATACATGCATACTTAAATAAATACCAATACTTAAATAAATACCAACACATTAATATAAATACATACACTTACATGACACACTAAAACACTAACACACTATCCATCCATACAATTAATATCCAACACACATTTAATTCATGACATACTATATATTTAATTAAAACACAATTAAATTTAAGATACTTACATGAATTAAAACCTATACACATGTACACATACATGCATAAATACATGCATACACATGTAAGCATACCACATCCACACTCACGCACACAACTATACACATTTAATTACACTTCCCAATTATTACAACTTTACCTTTAAACATATAAATGCACTAACCTCAGGGCGATTTGCGGCGCGCCGACGGAGGATCCGGTGGAGGGGTCAGGGGCCGCGGAAGATGTCGTTGGATAAAGAATATCACCGTGAAGGGCGTGGGTGCGTTCGCGCTCGCCAACGGTAATCAACAGCGACCCACGGAGAGACGGAAGATGGCATCCTACCACAAGAATATAAACCCACAACACATTAATACATAATAAATATACACTTATTAATATATAAAGAAAGATGGAAGGATAGACTCACGCACCACATGGGGGAGATCAGGGTTGTGCTCGTTGCATTCGCGGGAGGGGAGGTTGTGTGCGGCAAGTTGGAGGAGCTCGGTTGGGCTGCCGACCAGGCTGCCAACAGGGGGTTCTGCCGGCCTGCTGCTGTGTGGGAGGCGTGCAAAGGCTGATGGGGATGCCCAAGGCAGCAAAGGTGTTTGTTGGGTTCTCGACCAATCAAGGAAAAGGCCGAGGTACTCTTTGGGGAAGGCGGAGCTCAGTGATGGGCTGTTGGAGATATTTGCGGAGCTCGATGGAGGAGGCTTGTACGGTGGTATTGGCGGTTTGTGATGTTGAAGAGGAGGAAAAGATTAGGTTTAGGGTTTGTAATTGGGTTTAAATAGGAGATTAGATATAGGGTTAGTGGGTAATGGGTTTGGGTATAATGGGTATAGATTGGGTTTGTGTAAATGCTAATGGGTTATGAGATAATAGGATTAATAGGTATGGATCAAGATAATGGGTAAGAGTAAAGAATCAAAGGGAGTAAGAAAAGATACTACTACTAATAACAAATATAATAGTAATAATAAAATAAAATAATAACAATAAGAATAATAACAACATTATTAATAATAATGGCACTAATAACAATAGTAAAAATAATTAACAATGAAATGATAATAGAAATATCCACTACCAATAATATCAATCGATAATAATAATAATGATAGAAATCATAGTAATATGTAATTTAAAAATATTGATAAGAAATATTGGTATTACATATATAAAGCCAAATTATCATTTACCATCTTACAATAATTTACATATTTAATAATAATAATCACAAGAAGAAGTAATAAATTATGTTAATTGATAATCTTAATAAAATAATTAGTAAAGCAGAATAAATACTGTAGGAAAATAATAATACAGTATTACTAACTAGGAATATTACATTCTACCACCTTATAAAAATTTCGTCGCCGAAATTCAATAGAGCTGGGAATAGTATAAAGAATTTAAGAATCAAAGGGGAAAACAAACAAGCTTCACGTCGCTTTTCTGCACATCATAAATCCACCACGCTTCCGCTGTGCTACTCTGATTTTTGGTACCGGTTTCAACAAGGAGTAACCAATCTAAAGAGATAGAATCAGAAGAAATAGAATAGAAAAGAAGTATGAAATCAAGATGAAAATTCAAATCACTCTAAGGAAGTGTTAGAATCATGGATATCAAAAGATCAAGAAATGGAATCTCAAAGGGAGTCAATATCATAATGGATAGTATATGCATACTGCAGTGTCAATATAACTTGTTTAAAGTTACTGGTAAGAACTAGGTCTCTTTTGCGAAATAAAAGTTAAATATCAAGATCGCAAGTCAAAAACCTAGGCTCTGATAATAAGAAAACCCTATCACACCCCGCTTCCCAAAATACGCTAGAGCGGAGACGCGACACGAGTCAGCGACGCATATACGCAAGAAAAATACCTCACGTATACGCGTTAAGCCTTAAGTAACCCGTAGCAAGAAATAAATTGAAACTATAATAAATCATGATTATTGCAATATCACATATAAGCATCTACACATGATATCTATAAATGAGGAACTGGATTAATGAAAGAATCTGATATATCGAGAATAAGGAAATAACAGGAAGATAAGAGAGATGAGAATACCAGAATCAGATAGAGAGAAACTCTAATTTCTCGCAATATGTATGGTCTCATCGAACACCTAAACAATAGAAACAGAGCGTCCAATATTTGGACGTACGAATCTAGGGTGATCAGAAAGCGACCTGATGAGTGTGTGTGTAAAGGGGAGAGCTCGTGCATATAAACAATGTGCACAGAATAATAATAAGATAAACTGCAGGTAGAAGATAACTAAATATTATGATAAACAGCTGAACTGAAGGATAACTAAATAACAACATGTATGAAGGAAAAAGACAACTATTATAACTATAAACAAATAACTGATGTCAAGATGTGTAACCTAACATATGTCACTAGTCTGGTTGGTTATTATTAACCTAACTAATGAAGTACTTAGCTGTGTCCCATACCACAGCCGTTTTTTCGACATATCAAACAAAGTTATCATTGTTATAAACTGCCTGCCAATGTAGTGCATATGTTTTGGAAGGGTACCGTGCATGCCCGGTACCACAGTCTAACACCCCTGGCGCTGAATCAAGACAAACCACAAAGCTCCAATAACTGAAGATCACAGCCCCACATGAAAAGACAACTAGTGTGGCGTCATAATCCGGGCATCGCCCTGACAACTGACAACTGAATGGTAGCCAGTACTACCTTGGTTCCCCATGGTTGGAACCCACGACTCGGTACCATAATAAGTCCTTCTAAAATACATGACATGCATCATCAGGAAATTACCCCTGTTCCTCGGGTTATGGTGTCTTTTATTAATAAGCAATTAATATGATTTAGTATGTAATAGTAACTGATATCTTCAACAACTGCTAATGTCAATACTAGCTGATAATCTAACAATTGACAACTGATATCTGACAACTGTGTAGCTGACAACTAATATCTGACATCTGAAATAGAATACTGGAGATATAACTACAAACACAATAGTATCACTAACAACTGGTAACTGATACAGATATCTACCAACTCCTATAAACTCTGAACACGTCATATGATCACTAACAGATAATCTCACTAACTGATAAAGTGATGACTGCTATTTGATAACTCTGAAATACGAGATCATTGATATCGAATAGATCACTATCACAATAGCTCAATCTCTATTATTTGAAGTAATCAATAACTAAACATGAAGCACATGATATAT
This sequence comes from Agave tequilana, assembly GCA_038442645.1. NCBI lineage: Eukaryota > Viridiplantae > Streptophyta > Magnoliopsida > Asparagales > Asparagaceae > Agave > Agave tequilana. The sequence continues at coordinate 70,539 of JAVJIF010007402.1, read as the reverse complement.
CCTCGAGATCAGCAAGTCAACACATACCGAAATCATATCTAAAGACGAAACATCCTCAAACAACTGTAATTCAGAATAGTTCACTTCTAAGTCAATACCAACAACTCATTCATACTCAAATGATATAATCAGTTGATACATCCAGGAACCCTTGCTTCTAATAATCCAAAACCAATATGATATCACATATCGAAGTCAAAGGTAAGATATCCACACATCTGGTCACAATCCAACAAAATCAATCACATCTAAATACTGATCAATATCCAATGTAAGTAACATAAATCCTGTTCGACACAAACTCTAACTAAGTCCATAAACTGATCCAAGCATCAAGTAATCTAATTTCTTAGTAAAGTAACATCATAACAATTCCGTCACCAATACCTGAATGAATCATCACCTAAGTTATTACTAAATGAAAGAATAACAAGCCTAAGAAGTACACTACATGAAACAAGTCATTTGTCCTCAGATATGATTTGGGCCAACCAACCAGTGGATCGAAATGAGTCACTGTCTAAGGTATATCAAAACTAGGCTTAAGCCAATAATGCCAAACTACCAACACATGAAATGACACTGATACAAGCTCCTATCAATATGTAATTAAAGTGAACAATCATAAATATCTCATGAAGCGGTACAAGTAATCAAACTGGTAAAATATAACAGAAACTCACATAAAATGATAAGAGAGTAACATGTAAATACATACCAACAATGGTAAATACATAAGAACAAACACTCACATGAAATGACGCGGTTTTGGAGCCGCATCATCGTTCGGTCTTCACTGCACAAACTGGTATTGATCTACGGATCATCCCATGGATCGGTCTTCGAATCGCCTATGTATCGGGTCCACAACGAGCACGAATTTAGATCGGGTCCGGGTCTCCTGTAGCTGGGTTCGGATCTCCCAAATGAATCTGAAACACTGTAGCGCGTAACCAACAAATGCATATAAACATAATTACACGATTAACACCAACACATGCATACGGACACATACCCACACACATAATATACAAGTATACGCATACACCAACATACATGCATACTTAAATAAATACCAACACATTAATATAAATACATACACTTACATGGCACACCTAAAACACTAACACATTATCCATCCATACAATTAATATCCAACACACATTTAATTCATGACATACTATATATTTAATTAAAACACAATTAAATTCAAGATACTTACATGAATTAAAACCCATACACATGTACACATCCATGCATAAATACATGCATACACATGTAGGCATACCACATCCACACTCACGCACAAACTATACATAATTACACTTCCCAATTATTACAACTTTACTCTTAAACATATAAATGTACTAACCTTGGGGCGATTTACGGTGCGCCAACGGAGGCTCCGGCAGAGGGGTCAGGGACCGCGGAAGATGTCGTTGGATAGAGAATATCGTCGTGAAGGGCGTGGGTGCGTTCGCGCTCGCCGACGGTAATCAACAGCGACCCACGGAGAGACGAAAGATGGCATCCTACATAAAAATATAAACCCACAACACATTAATACATAATAAACATACACTTATTAATATATAAAGAAAGATGGAAGGAGAGACTCACGCACCACATGGGGGAGATCAGGGTTGTGCTGGTTGCATGCGCGGGAGGGGGGTTGTGTGCGGCAAGTTGGAGGAGCTCGGTTGCGCTGCCGACCGGGCTGCCAACAGGGGGTTCTGCCGGCCTGCTGCTATGTGGGAGGCGCGCACAGGCTGATGGGGATGCGCCAGGCAGCAAAGGGTGTTTGTGGGGTTCTTGGCCAATCAAGGAAAGGGCTGAGGTACTCTTTGGGGAAGGCGGAGCTCAGTGATGGGCTGCTGGAGATAGTTGTGGAGCTCGATGGAGGAGGCTTGTGCGTTGGTATTGGCGGCTGTGATGTTGAAGAGGAGGAAAAGATTAGGTTTAGGGTTTGTAATTGTGTTTAAATAGGAGATTAGATATAGGGTTAGTGGGTAATGGGTTTTGGGTATAATGGGTATAGATTGGGTTTGTGTAAATGCTAATGGGTTATGAGATAATAGGATTAATAGGTATGGATCAAGATAATGGGTAAGAGTCAAGAATCAAAGGGAGTAGGAAATGATACTACTACTAATAATAAACATAATAGTAATAATAAAGTTAAATAATAACAATAAGAATAATAACAACATTACTAATAATAATGGCACTAATAACAATAGTAAAAATAATTAATAATGAAATGATAGTAGAAATATCCACTACCAATAATATCAATCAATAATAATAATAATGATAGAAATCATAGTAATATGTAATTTAAAAATATTGATAAGAAATATTGGTATTACATATATAAAGTCAAATTATCATTTACCATCTTACAATAATTTACATATTAATAATAATAATCACAAGAAGAAGTAATAAATTATGTTAATTGATAATCTTAATAAAATAATTAGTAAAGCAGAATAAATACTGTAGGAAAATAATAATACGGTATTACTAACTAGGAATATTATATTCTACCCACCTTATAAAAATTTCATCCCCGAAATTCAATAGGGCAGGGAATAGTAAAAAGAATTCAAGAATCAAAAGAGAAAATAAACAAGTTTCACGTCGCTTCTCTGCACATCATAAATCCACCACGCTTCCGCTGCGCTACTCTGATTTCTAGTACCGGTTTCAACAAGGAGTAACCAATCTCAAGAGATAGAATCAGAAGAAATAGAATAGAAAAGAAGGATGAAATCAAGATGAAAATCTAAAACTCTAAAGGAAGTGTTGGAATAATGGATATCAAAAGATAAAGAAATGGAATCTCAAAGGGAGTCAATATCATAATGGATAGTATATGCATAGTGCAATGTCAATATAACTTGTTTCAAGTTACTGGTAAGAACTAGGTCTCTCTTGCGAAATAAAAGTTAAATATCAAGATCGCAAGTCAAAAACTTAGGCTCTGATACCATGAAACCCTGTCATGCCCCGCTTCTCAAAATACGCTGGAGCGGAGACGCGACACGAGTCGGCGACACATATACGCAAGAAAAATACCTCACATGTGCGCGCTAAGCCTTAAGTAACCCATAACAAGCAATAAATTGAAACTATAATAAATCATGATTATTGCAATATCACACATAAGCATCCACACATGATATCATATAAATGAAGAACTGGATTAACGAACAAATCTGATATATCGAGAATAAGGAAATAACAGGAAGATAAGAGAGATGAGAATACCAGAATCAGGTAGAGAGAAACTCTAACTTCTCGCAATATGTACGGTCTCATCGAACACCTGAACAATAAAAACAAGGCGTCCAATATTTAGACGTACGAATTTAGGGTCGTCAGAAAGCGACCTGGTGAGTGTGTGTGTAAAGGGGAGAGCTCGTGCATATAAACAATGTGCACAGAATAATAATAAGATAAACTGCAGGCAGAAGATAACTAAATAACATGATAAATAACTGAACTGAAGGATAACTGAATAACAATATGTATGAAGGAAAAAGGTAACTATTATAACTATAAACAAACAACTGATGTCAAGATGTGTAACCTAGCATATGTCACTAATCTGGTTAGTTATTATTAACCTAACTAATGTAGTACTTAGCTGTGTCCCATACCACTGCCGTTTTTGGACATATCAAACAAAGTTATCATTGTTGTAACTGCCTGCTAATGTAATGCATGTATTTTGGAAGGGTACCGTGCATGCCCCGTACCACGGTCTAACACCCCTGGCGCTGAATCAGGACAAGTCGCAAGGCTCTAATAACTGAAGATCACAGCCCCACATGAAAAGACAACTAGTGTGGCACCGTAATCCGGGCATCACCCTGACAAATGACAACTGAATAGGTAGCCAGTACTACCTTGGTTCCCCATGGTTGGAACCCAAAACTCGGTACCATAATAAGTCCTTCCAAAATACATGACATGCAGCATCAGGCAATTACCCCAGTTCCCCGGGTTATGGTATCTTTATTAATAAGCAATTAATGTTATTTAGTATGTAATAGTAACTGATATCTCCAACAACTGCTAATGTCAATACTAGCTGATAATCGGACAACTGACAACTGATATCTGACAACTGAGTAGCTGACAACTAATATCTGACATCTGAAATAGGATACTGGAGATATAGCCACAAACACAATAATGTCACTAACAACTGGTAACTGATACAGATATCTACCAACTCCTATAAACTCTGAACACGTCATATGATCACTAACAAATAATCTCACCAACTGATAAAGTGATGACTGCTATCTGATAACTCTGAAATACGAGATTATTGATATCGAATAGATCACTATCACAATAGCTCAATCTCTATTAATTGAAATAATCAATAACTAAACATGAAGCACATGGTATATCCTCGAGATCAACAAGTCAACACATACCGAAATCATATCTAAAGACGAAACATCCTCAAACAACTGCAATTTAGAATAGTTCACTTCTAAGTCAATACCAACAACTCATTCATACTCAAATGATATAATCAGTTGATACATCCAGGAACCCTTGCTTCTAATAATTCAAAACCAATATGATATCACATATCGAAGCCAAAGGTAAGATATCCACACATCTGGTCACAATCCAAGAAAATCAGTCACATCTAAATACTCATCAATATCCAATGTAAGTAACATAAATCCCTGTTCGACCCATACTCTAACTAAGTCCATAAACTGATCCAAGCATCAAGTAATCCAATTTCTTAGTAAAGTAACATCATAACAAGTCCGTCATCAATACCCGAATGAATTATCACCTAAGTTATTACCAAATGAAAGAATAACAAGTCTAAGAAGTACGCTACATGAAACAAGTCATCTGTCCTCAAATATGATTTGGGCCAACTAAGTGGATCGAAATGAGTCACTATCTAAGGTATATCAAAACTAGGCCTAAACCAACAACGCCAAGCTACCAACACATGAAATGACACTGATACAAGCTCCTATCAACAATGTAATTAAAGTGAACAATCATAAATGCCTCATGAAGCGGTACAAGTAATCAAACTGGTAACATATAACAGAAACTCACATGAAATGATAAGAGTAACATATAAATACATACCAATAACGGTAAATACATAAGAACAAACACTCACATGAAATGACGCGGTTTCGGAGCCGCATCATCGTCTGGTCTTCACTGCAAAAACCGGTACTGATCTACGGATCATCTCATGGATCGGTCTTCGAATCGCCTATGTATCGGGTCCACAACGAGCACGAATTTAGATCGAGTCTGGGTCTCCTGTATCTGGTTCAGATCTCACCAAATGAATCTGAAACACTGTAGCACGCAACCAACACATACATATAACATAATTACACGATTAACACCCACACATGCATATGGACTTATACGCGTATACCCACACACACATATATATACAAGTATACGCATACACAACATACATGCATACTTAAATAAATACTAACACATTAATATAAATACATACACTTACATGGCACACCTAAAACACTAATACATTATCCATCCATACAATTAATATCCAACACACATTTAATTCATGACATACTATATATTTAATTAAAACACAATTAAATTCAAGATACTTACATGAATTAAAACCCATACACATGTACACATCCATGCATAAATACATGCATACACATGTAGGCATACCACATCCACACTTACGCACACAACCATACACATTTAATTACACTTCCCAATTATTACAACTTTACCCTTAAACATATAAATGTACTTAAGTCTGATTTGAATATGTCTGTTCATCTTCTTATTGGCATTATCTTACTTTAGAATCTCAATGGTGGATCTTGAATCAGTATAAACTGAGACTGGAAGTATGTGTTGGCCCAAGGTTATAATCACCCGGTTTTAGAGTTTTGATGATTACAAAACATATATAGTTATTTGTACTAATCATGTTTAATTGTTTAAGATTGTTTCAGGGTTCTAAGGATTCAAGATGTTTTATTCCTTAAAGGAAGGTGGTGTTGACTCAAGTTGACTCAATACGGGATCAAGAATTCAAGTTATTCAATGATGCATATGGAAAAGCCCAAATTGAAGATCTTGTAGTCACTTAGAACCATTGTAAGAATTAGTATGTTAAAGAGTAAGGATATGATAGTTGTGCTCAAGAAAACACACACACAAAAATACACTTTTCAAAATACAAGTTTTTGGTGATGTTGGTTTTGGTGCATGTTTTATTAATATACATGTTTCAAAATATTTCAATTTTTTATATCTAGTTTAAAACATGTATCTCATATCCTATAGCATGCTACTGAAACCTCAAACCATTCAAAAATATTTCAAAGTTCAAAACAATCTTTAAGAACTATTTCAGGCCTTTACAGTCGACTGGACCAGTCGAGCGGTACTATTTCAGGCCAAATCGGTCGACCGTCCGGTCCACCGGGCCTTATGGCCATATGCGTGCACGTCTGTGCACGTCTGCTGGTTGACCGGGCCGGTCGACCGACAGACCCTGCGGTCGACCGACCGGTCGACCGACTGTATGACCCTACGGTCGACTGACAGTTCAATATTTCATTTTTAATATAGCCGGCGGTCGACCGGGCAGTCGACAACCCTTTTGCCAAGTGGCTTGCCGGTCGACCGGCCGGTCGACCGGCAGCTGTCCAGATTGTCCCAACGGCTATATTTTGAATCTGTTTTGTTTTCTAGTGATTCCAATGGCTATTTTTGTTTCAAGTGGCTTAACTCATCCCTAATGACCTAGTATCACTTATGAATGGTATTTATCCATTCCTATAAATAGAGGTCATTGGTCTTTAGTTTTATACAAGAAAAAGATCCAAGTTTCAAGTTTTCAAAAGAGAAGAAAAGTTTTCTTGCTTTCATTTTCAAAGTTCTTTCAATTGCAAAACTTTTTCAGTTGGTTTGCAAGTCTTTTAAATCTTTTCTACTGAAATTTTTCTCTAACTTTGCTTCTTGAGCCAAAAATCATACTCCACTCTATAAGAAGTTGTAAGAGAGAGTTTGTGGTTTTTTGATCACCAAGTGACTTGTATTCCATTGTGTTGAGGATTCTCTTGTGTAGAGGATAGCTTTGTTGGAGTTGGGTACTCCGGTCTTGTGTAGACCAATTGTAATCCCTTGGATGTAAAGGTTCCTGTGTAGAAATTTCCTTTGTGGATTTAGTAAAAATCCTTCATAGTGGTGAAGGCGGAGACGTAGATCAGTGGCTCGCACCTTGAAACAAATTACTTATGTTTGCGATTGATTTCATTATTGCTCTTTATTGCTTTACATTCCTTACTTGTGATACTACTTGTTTGTATTTCATTATTGCACTCATTTCATCAACTTATATTTTTGATTTTTACTCATTTCAACAAGAAAGCAATTACGCACCTCAACTCATAATTTAGAGAAATCATAGAGGAGAAGTTCTAGAGCCCTTCAAGGGGAATTCGGCTTCAATTTCTTGTTTTGAGTGATCGCTTGCATCATTCATCCATACTTCTTTAAAAAGAGCATTAGATTAGCACTAACACCTATTCAACCCCCCTCTAGGTATTTGTCAACTGGTATCAGAGCTTTAGTCTCTAGGTTCTTGGCTTAACATCCTTAGAGAGATCCTATATTGCTAATCACTCTTTTCATATTTCATTCTCATACACTTTAGTAAAGATGGCCGAAGGTATTAAGACCCCACCCAAGTTTGATTGCCTTAACTTTGCCATATTAACTTTTCCATATGGAAGGTTAAGATGACCGTGTTTTTGTAATCTTTAGGGAGCCGGGTTGCAAAGGCGGTGACTAAAACTTTTAGCGCACCCCTTGGTGATGAGGACACTTGGTCCGACATTGCCACGAAATACTTTGACGCTAATGCTAGGACACACTATGTCTTGCTTCAAACTCTTAATGACGATGACATTGCTAGAGTCATTCACTGCAAATCCACATATGAGATTTGGACTCACCTTCTAGTCACTCATGAGGGAACATCACAAGTAAAGAGGGTCAAAATGACCTTCTTTGTTCCCAATATGAAAACTTTTTCATGCAAGAAAATGAAATCATAGATGATATGGTTACAAAATTTACAAAGATAACTAACGATCTTTCTTCTTTAGGTGGCGGCATTGACAACGATCAAAAAGTGAGGCAGATCATCTGTGCACTCCCTCCATCTTAGGAATTCAAAGCTACAGCTTTGAAGGAGCTCAACAGCAAGGAGGAAATGGAGCTCATCATCTCATTAGGAATCTCAAGACCCATGAGATGGAACGAAAAGCAAGAGAAGAGATGGCTCCTCCAAAGAAGAAAGCAACCGCTTTCAAAAGCTCTTCCACCTACTCCGACGAAGATGATAAAGAAGAGGATGATGAAGATCTTTCTCTTCTAGTGAGGAACGTTCGGAGAATATACAACAAGGCTAAATTTCAAAATAGAAGGAAATGGCAAAGTAAAGAAGAGAAGAAAATCATTTGCTTCAATTGCTGGAAGCCGGGACACATCGTTGTGGAGTGTCCGAAAAACAAGGGCAAACCTTCAACCTCCAAGAAGCCATATAAGAAGAAAGCTTTGAAGTCTACTTGGGATTCGGAGAGTGAATCCGACGAGGACATCGACACCGCCCATATGTGTTTCATGACAAATGAAAGCACAAGTAAGGTAACCCCCGAATCATCTATTGAAAATTGTGAATTATCTATAGATGAATTAGGAGAAGCTTTTGAAGAACTATCTCAAAATTATGATCTTCTCAAAAAGAAATATTTAAAAATGAAAAAGGAAAATTAATCACTTAACCACAAAATTTTCACTCTCACAAAAGAAAAAGATGAATTGTTTTCAACTCTCATTTCTACTCAAAAGGATTTTGATGCCTATAAAATTACTTGCAAAGGTAAATTTTAACAAATTGATAAAGATGAGTTTTCCATGCTGAAGAAGAAAATTAACTCATTAGGAGAAGTTTTAAAGAAATGTGAATTTGATAAATCTAGACTAGAGGCTATGTTTCCTAAGAAACATATCCCTAAGAAACAATCACATGCTACACACACCCATGTTCGTAAATCACAACATTCACACTCACATCATGATAAACATCCAAAACATGTTCACACTCCACACACTCATCATGCATCCATGTATGGTACAACTTTTGCATGCACATATTGTGGCCGAAAGGGTCATTTGGTTAAATTTTGCTATGATAGGATAAATGCATTACATAATCATGTTTGGGTTCGTAATGCTAACATTCAAAGACCCAAGAAAATTTGGGTAGTAAAGTCAACGAATTTGTTACATGATGTAGGTACACTCCAAAGCTCAAAGATGTAGGGGCGGTGGTATCTTGATAGCGGTTGCTTAAGGCACAAGACTTGGGATATCAACAACTTTACAACCCTTTCAAGATACCATGAAGGTGGCACCTCACCTTCGGAGATGACGCCAAAGGAAAAATCATCGGTATAGGTAACATTAAACTTGGTACATCTCCTATAATAGAAAATGTTGCTTTAGTTGACGGCCTCAAGCATAATCTCTTGAGTGTTAGTCAACTTTGTGATAAAGGTTTTAATATGATGTTTGATGACTTAGTTGTAGTGTAATTGATAGACAAACTAATGCATGTATTTTTCAAATTTCGTGAAAACAATATATACATGATTGATATGTCTAATATGCAATGCAATGTTACTTGTTTGAATGCCTTCAATGACGACTCTTGGTTGTGGCATAGAAGATTAGGCCATATTTTTTTTGACCATCTATCTAGATTAAATAATAAGGAAATGGTGAAAGGTATTCCTTACTTGAAATTTGAAAAGGACCGCATTTGCGATGCGTGCTGACTTGGGAAACAAACCAAATCCTCTTCAAATCCGTCAAGAATATCATGACATCACGACCCTTGGAGTTGATTCATATGGATTTGTTTGGTCCTACTAAAACTAATAGTCTAAGTGGGAATCGTTTTGCTTTCGTTTAGTTGATGATTTTTCTCGTTTTACTTGGGTTTTCTTTTTAAAACATAAAAAATCAAGCCTTTTCACATTTTCAAGCTTTTAGGAAAAGAGTTGAAAAGGAAAAAGATTCTTCTATTTTACGAATAAGAAGTGATAGAGGTGGTGAATTCAATAACCAACCCTTTACCACTTTTTGTGAAGAACATGGAATTAAGCATGAACTATCTTGTCCTAGAACTCCACAACAAAATGGAGTTGTTGAGAGAAAAAATCGAACATTACAAGAAATGGCTAGGACAATAATAAATGAGTACGGTCTCCCTCAATACCTATGGGCCGAGACCGTAAACACATCGTGTTACATATTAATAGGGTTTTCTTATGCAAAAACACTTCTAAAACATCTTTTGAGATTTATTATTTAAGAAAACCAAATGTTTCATATTTAAAGTTTTTGGTTGTAAATGTTTTGTTTTAAATGCTAAAGATAATCTAGGTAAATTTGATGCTAAATCCTATGAAGCTATTTTTATAGAATACTCTAATACAAGTAAAGCCTATAGAGTCTTCAATAAATCTTCATTGACTATTGAAGAATCTATACATGTAAAGTTTGAGGAATCTAATATTTTTGTTGAGAATGTTGTGGGAATAGATTCCTTAATTGAAGACATGGAGAGGATAACTTTGAAGGACTCACCTACACAAGAAGACAAGCCAATGGGGGGAAAGTGAAGTTCAAGAAGTTGAAGTGGAGCCATCACAACCACTTCCAAAAGATTGGAGATTCACTCCACATCATCCCAAGGATCTTATTATAGGTGATGTATCAAAAGGGGTAACTACTCGTTCTAAACTTCATGATCTTTGTAGGCACTATGCATTTATTTCTCATTTTGAACCAAAGAACATCCTTGAAGCCGAGGGCGACTTATATTGGTTGCTTGCCATGCAAGAGGAGCTCAATCAATTCGAGCGCAACCAAGTTTGACATCTTATTCCTAGACCCCATGATAGACCAACAATTGATACTAAATAGATTTTTAGGAACAAGTTGGATGAGTCGGGCAATGTTGTTAAGAATAAAGCTAGGTTAGTGGCCCAAGGTTACACTCAAGTCGAAGGTATTGATTTTGACGAAACCTTTACACCCGTAGCACGGCTTAAAGCCATGCGGATAACACTTACTTTTGCTTCTTTTAAAGATTTTAAACTTTTCAACTTGATGTAAAAAGTGCCTTCTTAAATGGATTTATTGAAGAGGAAGTGTATGTTGAACAACCCCGGGTTTGTTAATCCTACGTATCCGGATTTTGTTTTCAAACTAGACAAAACTCTTTATGGTTTAAAACAAGCCCCTAAGGCATGGTATGAAAGACTTTCTTCATTTCTTATTTCAAATAGTTTTGCTAAAGGAACAATAGATACTACTTTGTTTATCAAACTTGTTGAACTTGATATACTTATTGTTCAAATATATGTTGATGATATTATATTTGGTTCTACTAATGAAAAACTTTGCAAAGATTTTGAATCATGCATGAAGGAGGAATTTGAGATGTCTATGATGGGCGAGCTTAACTATTTCCTTGGTCTCCAAATCAAGCAAAAGAAGGATAGGATTTTTATAAATCAAGCCAAGTACACGAAGGAACTTATCAAGAAATTTGAGTTTGAAGGGGCTAAGACAAGCAAAACTCCCATGGCTACCATGACAAAGCTTGACAAGGATGAGCAAGGTATAAATGTAGACATTAAACTCTATCGTAGCATGATTTATAGTTTGTTATATTTAACGGCAAGTAGGCCGGACATTATGTTTAGTGTGTGTCTTTGTGCTAGATTTCAATCGTGTCCTAAAGAGTCCCATTTGATTGCGGTAAAATGTATAATTAGATACCTTAAGGACACCATTGGAATGGGTTTGTGGTATCCGAAGACCGGATAATTTTTCATGATGAGTTTTTCGGATGCCGACTATGCGGGTTGTAGAGTGGATAGGAAGAGTACTAGCGGAACATGTCAGTTTCTAGGAAATTGTCTTGTTTCATGGTCTTCTAAGAAGCAAAATTCTGTAGCTCTCTCAACCGCCGAGGAGGAGTATGTTACGGCCGAGACTTATTGTGCACAAGTCCTTTGGATGAAACATACTCTCCTTGACTATAATTTGCATTATGACCATATTAAAATATTTTGTGATAATACTAGTACTATTCACATGACTAAAAATGCAAATCAACATAGTAAAACAAAGCACATTGACATTTGATATCACTTTCTTAGAGATCATTATAAGAAAGGTGATATTGAAATTGATTATGTTTCCACCGATTTTCAACTTGCCGATATTTTTACTAAACCACTAGATTATAATAGATTTTCTTTTATTTGTGGTGAATTAAATGTTTGTGTCATGGATTCATAAACTTTTTGATGTTAAACGTTCTTCCAAAATGTTTATTGTATTTGACCCTTTTTGATGCATGACGAAAAGGGGGAGAAATACTTTTGAGTTATTATTTCTTTTTCATTATTTCTTTTTAATGCAAAATTTGTGAAGTTCATATTCTTGATATATAACATGATTTGAGGGGGAGTTTTCAAGATCCTTTTCCATTTTTTGTTAAATAACTCATATGTTTTGTCATCATCAAAAAGGGAGAGATTATTGGCCCAAGGTTACAATCACTCAGTTTTAGAGTTTTGATGATTACAAAACATATATAGTTATTTGTACTAATCATATTTAAGTGTTTAAGATTGTTTCAGGGTTCTAAGGACTCAAGATGTTTTCTTCCCTAAAGGAAGATGGTGTTGACTCAAGTTGACTCAATACGGGATCAAGAATTCAAGTTATTCAACAACACATATAGAAAAGCCCAAATTGAAGATCTTATAGTCACCTAGAACCATTGTAAGAATTAGTTTGTTAAAGAGTAAGGATATAATAGTTATGCTCAAGAAAACACACACACAAAAATACACTTTTCAAAATACAAGTTTTTGTTATGTTGGTTTGGTGCATGTTTGATTAATATACATGTTTTAAAATATTTCAAATTTTTATATCTAGTTTAAAACATGTATCGCATCTCCTATAGCATGCTACTTAAACCTCAAACCATTCAAAAATATTTCAAAAATATTTCAAAGTTTAAAACATCTTTAAGAACTGTTTCAGGCCTTTACAGTCGACCGGACTGGTCGACCGGTACTATTTCAGGCCAGATCGGTCGACCGTCTGGTCGACCGGGCCTTATGGCCGTGGGCGTGCACGTCTACCGGTCGACCGGGCCGGTCGACCGACAGACCCTGTGGTCGACCGACTGGTCGATCGACTGCATGATCCTAACTCTCAGGTTGTGCCGGTCGACCCGCAGTTTAATATTTTATTTTTAATATAACCGGCGGTCGACCGGAGCCAACAGCTCTTTTGCCATGAGGCTTGCCGGTCGACCTGCAGCTGTCTAGATTGCCCCAACGGCTATATTTTGAATCTATTTTTTTCTAGTGATTCCAACGGCTATTTTTTTGTTTCTAAGTGGCTTAACTCATCCCTAATGACCTAGTATCACTTATGAATGGTATTTATCCATTCCCTATAAATAGAGGTCATTGGTCTTTAGTTTTCTACAAGAAAAAGATCCAAGTTTCAAGTTTTCAAAAGAGAAGAAAAGTTTTCTTGCTTTCATTTTCAAAGTTCTTTCAATTGAAAAAGTTTTTCAGTTAGTTTGCAAGTCTTTTAAATCTTTTCTACTAAAATTTTTCTCTCACTTTACTTCTTGAGCGAAAAAGCATACTCCACTCTATAAGAAGTTGTAAGAGAGAGTTTGTGGTCTTTTGATCACCAAGTGACTTGTATTCCATTGTATTGAGGTTCCTCTTCTGTAGAGGATAACTTTATTGGAGTTGGGTACTCCGGTCTTGTATAGACCAATTGTAATCTCCTTAGGTGTAAAGGTTCCTGTGTGGAAATTCCCTCTGTGGATTTAGTGAAAATCCTTCATAGTGGTGAAGGCGGGGATATAGAGCAGTGACTCGAACCTCGAAACAAATTACTTGTGTTTGCGATTGATTTCCTTATTGTTCTCTATTGCTTTACATTCCTTACCTGTGATACTACTTGTTTGTATTTCATTATTGCACTCATTTCATCTACTTGCATTTTTGGTCTTTACTCATTTCAACAAGAAAGCAATTACGACCTCAACTCATAATCTGGAGGAATCATAGAAGAGAAGTTCTAGAGCCCTTCATGTAGAATTCAGCTTCAATTTCTTATTTTAAGTGACCACTTGCATCATTCATCCATACTTGTTTAAAAAGAGCATTAGATTAGCACTAACACCTATTCACCCCCTCTAGGTGTTTTTCAGTATGGGTCTAGGCACGATAGATAATTCAGATAAAAGATCTTTTAACCATTCAGCTTCAAAACAAGTTGTGTTCAGAGCAATGAGCTCGGACTCCATGGTGCTCCAGGCAACCACTATTTGTTTGCAGGATTTCAAGGACACAGCAGTACCACCGAACATGAATACATATCTAGTAGTAGACTTAATACTGTTGGAATCAGTGACCCAGTTGGCATCACTATAACCTTCCATAACATCAGGATATCCAGTGTAAGTCAGACAGTAGCCAATTGTGCCTCTAAAATATCTGAAAACTCTCTCTAGTGTAGTCCAGTGTTCTCTACTAGGGTTACTAATATATCTACTCAATCTACCTACTGTATAAGAGATGTCAGGTCTAGTCCTATTGGAAATGTAGAGTAGTGAACCTATTAATTGAGAGTATTTCAGTTGAGACACAGGCTCACCCATATTCTTCCTCAAAGCAATTGAAGAATCATAGGGTGTAGAAATAGGTTTAGAGCTATAGAAATCAAACTTATAAAGCATTCTTTCAATGCTATGAGCTAGACTCAAAGAAATTTCATTAGAGGTTTTGGATATTTTCATTCCCAATATCATATCAACAGGACCTAGATCTTCATATCAAAGTTTTGGAAAAGATAATCCTTTACTCTATTGATTGCATCAAGAGAAGTTCCAAGGATAAGAATATCATTTACATATAGACAGAGGATAATATACTCATCGCCAAAGTTCTTAGAATATATGCACTTGTCATGTTCATGGACAGTGAATCTAAATTGTGCAATAACTTTGTTAAACTTTTGATGCCATTGTTTGGATACTTGTTTAAGTCCATCCAATGATTTCACAAGTTTGCACACTTTGTTTTCTTGTCCCTTGGCAATGAATCCTTCTGGTTGGTCCATAAAAATCTCTTCTTCAAGATCGCCATTTAAGAAAGCAGTCTTGACATCCATTTGGTGAATGAACATGTTATGAATTGATGCAAGTGTTAGAAGGATTCTGATAGAGAAAATCCTGGTTACAGGAGAATAGGTGTTAAAGAAGTCAATACCCTTTTATTGGGTGAAACCCTTGGCAACTAATCTGGCATTGTATTTATCGACAGTGCCATCGGGTCAGCGTTTCTTCTTGAAGATCCATTTACAACCTACAGGTTTGTATCCTGGAGGAAGAACAGTGTATCCTGGAGGAAGAACAGTGAGAATCCAAGTGTTATTCTCCATTATGGACTTGATCTCACTGTCAATGGCTTCTTCCCAGAAAGGAGACTCGGAAGAGTCCATTGTCTCCTTGAAGGAGCTAGGATCACCATTCCATAAGATAGGCAAAGAAATCTTCACCGAAAGATATAAGAGTTCTTGTTCTTTTGCTCCTTCTAGGTTCAGAATCAGTTATAGGAGGAGAACTAGAAAAAGGGATATCAGAGGTAGAAGGAATGCAAGAAGGATCACTAGGGATTCTAGACTTGAAAGGAAAGATATTTTCAAAGTAAACAACATCCCTAGCTTCAATGATGGTGTTGTTGGATATTTCACAGATCTCAGAGTTAACCACTAGAAATCGGTTAACATTACTATCTAGTGCATAACCAATGAAGATAGCATAACAGTCTTAGAGCCGATTTTCCTTTTCTTCGGTTCCGGTATTGAAACCTTAGCCAGGCAACCCCAAACTTTGAATAATTGAATGTTAGGAGTTCTCCCTTTCCAACGTTCATATGGAGTAATGTCGGAGTCTCTTTGGGGAACCCTATTGAGTATAAAACAGGCAGAAAGGAGAGCTTCACCCCAAAGGTTTTCAGGTGCACCTGAGCTGAGTAACATGCAATTCACCATGTCCATCAGTGTTCTGTTCTTCCTTTCAGTTACAATGTTGGATTGAGGTGTATAGGGAGCAGTTACCTCATGAATAATGTCGTGTTTTGGCAGAATTCTGGCATATCATTTGAGGTATACTCCCCTCCACGATCAGATCTTAGAATTTTGATCTTCTTTTCGCGTTGGTTCTCAGCTTCGGCTTTATACACCTTAAACCAATCGAGAACTTCATCCTTAAATTTGAGAAGATAGGTGTGATAGAATTTGGAGTAGTCATCAATGAATGTCACAAAGTATCTTCTACCACCTCGAGTGAGAACTCTGTTTGAGTCACACACATCACTATGAATAAGTTCGAGGGGTTCAGATGTCCTTGTGATAGAAGGAAATGATTTTCAGGTATTCTTACCCTGAATACAGATTTCACATCTAGAAGATGTGTCAAAAAAAGATTTGGGAATGAGATTCAAGTTAATCATTTTCTTGATAGAATTGAAGTTGACATGTCCCAGTCTTCCATTCCAGATATCACGAGACTCAATGTTCAAAGAAACAGGAATAGAAATTTTATTATCAGAAGAATTTATTACATTGAGACGAAAAAGGCCATCACAAACAAAGCCTTTTCCAATGAAGATATTAGACTTGGAGATTACAAATTTATTAGATTCCTTGACAATCTTATAGCCAGCTCTAAGAAGTGAAGACTGTTGGCCCAAAGGTTATAATCCCTGGGTTATGTGTTTTGATGATAACAAACCATATAAAAGTTATTTGGTACTAATAGAAGTTCAAGAATGAATTTTAGGTTAATATAGGTATTGATGGCTCAAGAGTTCTCAAGCATGAGATATTAGGGTCTAGCTCAAACGTTGCTGAACATCAACTATCAGAGACTCCTGCTAGTAGACTAATATAGTTTGTTTGTGTAAAGAATAGTATATACGTTTGAAGCTCAAATACACACACACAAATTCAATACGTTTGGTTTTTGGTTTAACCGGTTTTGGATTTCAAGTACATATATCGGGTTTTGGATTTGAACCAGTTTTAGTTCTGCTGATCTGCTTGACACCCTTTTACATTTCTTATCATAACTTTTTATCGTTATATTAAAATAACATGATTTAACTTGAATTTCAAAGATTTCAGATCTAAATTTCTTATTCAATAATCATTTTCATATTCAAATGTTAAAGATATCAAATATTTGCTTGAACTCTGTTCTTGTTCTGAAAATAGTTTACAGTTTCTAATTTGACACCTGTCGTGTTTTATTGATAACTTTCCAATACAAAATGATATTGAGTTGATTCTAGTTGAATTAAAAAGAAGACTTAAAGATTTACACATTATTCCTATATACCTAATTTTGAATTTGGACGTTTACAGCTTGAAAAATGTGCTCAAAGTTGACCAATCTGTCAGATTGGCAGTAATGGCTAATTTTCTGGAGGCTGATTTTTAACATGTTTTTAAAACGTATTTAAGTTTAAAAAAAACATGGTTAGCTGTATTAGAGGGTCAATTTCTTTCTCTTTTATTCAGATAAAGTTTTCTATATTTTCTCTTCCTAAATCCTATATAAAGGGGTCCTTAGGGTAGAGGTTTTCACAACAACAAATTCAAAAATCAAAAGTTTTGAGTTTTCTTGAGAAAGAGCTTTTGTTTAAGCTTTGGGCTATTATTTTTAAAAGTTTTCTGAAAGTTTTTGGTTCTTAAAATCTCTCTTCTATTTTTATATCACTTATAAAACCTTGAACTTCAATCTTATATATTATTCTCTAGGGTTTTTGTAAAGAAAAGTTTTTTAAAAGAGAGTTTGTGGTCTTTTGATCACCAAGTGATTACTGTATTTGTGGCTCCACTACCTCTGTACTAGAGGAGTATGATTGAGGAGTTGGGTACTCCCTAGTGGTTGTAATCCTTTGTGAAAATTCTAATGGATCGGAAATCCTTCTGGGTGAAGGCGAAGACGTAGAGCTGAGTGCTCGAACCTCGAAACAAATATCTGTGTTTGCGATTGGTTTACTTGTGTTATTTACTCTCTACTCATTCATTCTTATATTGTCGATCTATACTCTCATAACAAGATTGCATTGCGCACCTCAAACTCTTATTTAGAGGAATCACGAGGAAGGAGTTCAGAGCCCTTCACGGGGTATTCGGCTTCTAATCTTTCTTTGAGTGATCGTTGCATCATCTCATTTTTAAATTTATTGATTAGTATATTCACCTATTCTCCTCCCTCTAGGTGATTTCAATTGGTATCAGAGCTAGGAATCTAATTTTTGGCTTCTCATCTTTAGAGAGATCCTATAAATGCTAATCACTATTTTCATATATTCATTCATACACTAGTAAAGATGGCCGATAACATTAAGACCCCTCTCAAATTTGATGGACTCAACTTCCCATATGAAAAGTTAGGATGAATATTTTTCTATAATCTCTAGGTAGCTTAGCTGCTAAATCTTTGACCAAGCCTTTTAGTAAACCCGAAAGTGAGGAGGACACTGAAGGTTCACCTAGAGGGGGGGTGAATAGGTGAAGGCTAATCTAATGGTCACTTAATGCCAAATGATGCAAATAATGCGGAAGCTAAAAACAATTATGATCTAATTAAAACTTTTACACTAAACACTATGTATAATACAAGAGTGTTGCCGAATTCCCGTGAAGGGCTCTGGACAAACTCCTCTAGATTCCCCTTGAATGGGTTGAGGTGCCGCGTTAGCTCTCTTGGTTGAAAACTAGTGTTAGCAAACAATCCCAAGCAAGAATATCAATGAGCACACAATATATCAAGCATGTATATGTAAAGACAATAATTGAATGCAAGATATAAACAAGAGACAAAGAGAGAGAGAGAGAGCAATCGCAAACACAAAGGGTTTGTTTCGAGGTTCGAGCACACTTGCTCTACATCCCCGCCTTCGACACACGAAGGATTTCCACTATGCAAGATCCCAATGGATCTCTCCTCGGTGCCGCAACACCTATAAGCCCTCGGACTCCCTAGTCCCGTACACACCGCAAGCCCACCGGCTCGCCGAGGCCGCACCTCAAACAATGAGTTCGCACCCGAACCCGAAACAACCGAGTCCACACTTGGACCCTAAACAATGGCGAGCACACTTGCCCGTCTCCTCAAAGAACAAAGATGAAATCTTTGGTGATCTTCAATACTTTGATCACCAATTACAAACTCTCACAACACAATCCTATGGATAGATAAGGCAATGGATAGCTCAAGTGATTGTGAGAAAAACAAGGATGAGAGTGGTGGAGGAAAACTCAAAGAATCTCTTTTAAACACTCTTGATAAACTCTCCTTTTAATTGGAAATATTGGCTCTAATTTTGTGGAGAAAAACCTCTGGAATGAATGGGAAAAACTGGCTCTAAGAGTCTCCAAAATCTTCTTACAAAAACAGTCCACAAACCCCCAAATATATAGGCTGTTAAAAACTAGCCGTTGGGGCTTTGTCAGAACTGCCGGTCGACCGGTGCGGTCGACCGCCAACGGTCGGATTTCTGACCGTTGGAGCCACGGTCGACCGCCCGGGTCGACCGACCCACTGGAGCTGAGAGTCTAACTCTCTGTCGGTCAACCCGTACGGTCGGCCGAACTTTCCAGAGAGCACTGCTCTCTGGAGCGGTCGACCGGCACGGTCGGCCGTCCTCCAGTACACAAAGGCGTGCACGTCTGTGCACGTCGGTCGACCGGTCCGGTCGGCCGACTTCAGGACTAGTCGACTTATAAGGGTTATAAGTCGACTTATCCGAAGCCTGAAACAGTTTTTTGGGAATAAAAAGTTTGTCTTTTTGGCTCAAATAAAATCCCATAAAATACATAAAAATCTACAAAAATAGTTTAACCAATATACTTTGATATACAAACATGCTTGCACAAAATCAAGGCATTTCATAAAAGATTGGACTATTTTTGTAAGTTGAAAATATTTGGCTCAAGATAAAAACTGTATTTTCCAAAACAATATTTTTTCAAAACATGTTTTCCAAATCTTCATCAAATACAAAAACAAGATATTATAATTCATTTTAAGGCATAGTGTGTATGGATATGATCCACTACACAATCAAGATGAAATATCTATGTTTTTGGCACTAAGCTCTAAATATGGTTTTGGCTAAAAGATAAGTATATGAGAAACACCAAAAACCAAACTTATATTTTTCAAAATGAAAAATCTTTTCTAAACTAAAAAATCTTTTGTGAAAACAATTCTATCAAGAGTGTGTGCGCATGGTATACTTGAGCAATCCACCAACTACTCTATCCTTTACATTTTATCTAAAACAAAAACAAAATCTTATACCTAGACACAAGTCTTCATCTTCTTGAAGTCTTCACTTGAAGGCTTCTCATCTTCTTGACTTGGTCCAAGCTCGATCCAAAAGCTCCTTGGATCACACCGTGCTAGCTCCAAATCTTGATATTTTGTCCTTTGTTGAGCTATGCACCTACTAAGATCTTGATAATGAATCTCACTATTTAAACACAAGATCATTAGTAAACATAACTTCATGAGTTGATCATCATCAAAACTAGGGTGATAGGCCTTTGGGCCAACAGACACTTGGTCCGATCTTACTTC
The DNA here is from genome assembly GCA_038442645.1 of Agave tequilana. NCBI lineage: Eukaryota > Viridiplantae > Streptophyta > Magnoliopsida > Asparagales > Asparagaceae > Agave > Agave tequilana. The sequence continues at coordinate 49,691 of JAVJIF010007402.1, read as the reverse complement.
CAAAGAATTTGAGGCTAATTCGAAGGCTCAAAATGCCCTACTTTTAGCATTAAATGAGGATGACTTAACACGGGTTATCCATTGCAAGTCCGCCTATAAGATTTGGTAACACTTATTGGTCACTCATGAGGGAACATCACAAGTCAAGAGAGCTAAAATAGATCTCTTGCGTTCCCAATATGAAAGTTTTAAAATGCAAGAAAATGAATCTATTGATGATATGATTACTAAGTTTACAAATGCCCTTGCTTCTCTAGGTGATGAAATCAGCAACGACCAAAAGGTACGTAAGGTGATTCGTGCTCTCCCTTCATCATGGAAATCAAAGCTACCACCTTGAAGAAATTGAATGATAAAGACGAGATGGAGCTCATAAGTCTTATTGGAAATCTCAAGACTCATGAGATAGAGAAAAAGGCTAGAGAAGAAGCGGCACCACAAAATAAAAAGTCTATAGCCTTCAAGTCTACCTCCACCAACTACGATGATGAAGAAGATGAAGAAGATGATGAAGAGCTATCTCTTCTTATGAGAAATGTAAAAAGAATGTATCACAAGAATAAGCTCAACCATAGAAAGAGATTGGAAGGGAAGGAGGAGAAAAAGATCATATGCTACAACTGTCCTGGCCGATTGTCCAGATTTCAAGAAAAAGATATCTTCCTCCTTGAAGCAAAAGAAGCCGTTTGAAAAGAAAGTGTACAAAGCCACTTGGGATTCAGAAAGTGAATCCGAAGATGAAGTTGACACGGCAAAGATGTGTTTCATGGCAAACACACTTAAGGTAACTACCGAACCATATGATGATGATAGCGAAATAAGTAAAAAATTGTTATTACAAGCTTTCATTGAACTTTCAGAAATTTTTGATGCTAAAAAGGAAGATTGTTTAAAATTGAAAAAGAAAAATGAAATGCTTAAAAATCAAATTTCTATTTCTTCAAAAGAAAAGGTTGAATTATCTTCTACTCTTATTTCAACAAAAAGAGATTTTGATGCCTATAGAGTTGCTTGCAAAGCTAAATATCCTAAAATTGATGAAAATGAATTTTCTATGTTAAAAACTAGAAAAAATAATTTGGAAAATGTTTTAAAAGAATGTGCTTTTAACAATACTAAATTAGAAGAAATGTTTTCAAAGAAGCACATGCATACTCCTCCTGCTAAACATGATAAACCATCTCATACTAAAACTCCACATGTTCATCATGCCAACACATCACATGTCAGTCATGCTAAAACACCCCATACTCACAAATCACATGTTCGTAAACCACATGCTCATTATGTTTTTAAATATGAAAGAATTTATAAATGTACTTATTGTGGCCGGAATGGTCATTTAGCCAAATTGTGTTATGATTATATAAATAGTATGAATAATCATGTTTGGGTTCGAAACACTAACATATTAGGACCCAAGAAAATATGGGTACCAAAATTCACTCCTAGTCTATTTGATGTAGGTGTGGGCTCTCGCATGACGTGAGAGTTGTTGGTGCCTTGAGGTGAATGCATTCTGAAATAAACGGTGACACTTTTATATGCATCACTTTCAAGGAAAGTTTGGTGGGAGGACCACCATGGTTTGGAGATATAGAGATGTGCCCTCTTGGTTTTAGTAACAATCTCTAACTCCTCATTTAGTTTACATGATTTCATATTAGTAATTTTTAGCATGTTATGATTTAAATGATTATTAGGTTAAATGTCATGTTAATTAGACTTGTGATGTACACGTATAGTGATTGAGATACACCCATGTTCATATGGATCCATATTTTGTGTTCTCACTTTATTTTAACTATTGTGTATATCCTTACTCTAAGACTTGTACATTTAGCCTAATGATCATATTGATTTATATTTTGTTTTATGATTCATATTTTGATTACATGTTTAAATGTAACCTTCATTAAAACTTGTGTATATACTTGTACAACTAATGAGGCACAATTGATTCTTATATGTTTGTGCTTAAATGCTCATTTGTACCCATTAGATGTACTGGTATAGCCTAGTTTTGATGATTAGTGCATTTCAACTTGTATTCCCCATTTTGTACATATTTTTCATGTAAACGTATTTAGTTTCATGTATATATTAATTTTGTTTAAAATTATAGATATACATGTACATCCTTAAGCCACTTGCCTTCATGCAATATAATGTTGTAGACTCGTTTATGCTTGGATAAGTATGTATACTCTAGTTTATACAAAATATACATATGTCTTGAGGTTTGTTTTGTTTTAATGAAAATTAAACTTTTATGATTTTCATGTTTGTAAAGGAATTTGATTTGAGCTTAAATGCCTTATTTTAATGATTTTGTTGATTACATGATTCTTACACTCTATATTTGGTGTTTACTCATGACTTTATGAGCATATATGTGCTTTATAGATTTTGAGTGTCAATTATTATGTGATTTTCATGTTTTCATGAGATGTATGATTTGGTTTCATATTTGAAGGATTTCTTACTAGTTTTTAAAAATATCTTTAAAACTAGTTTCTATTCTTCAAATGGTAGAGTTTTCAAACTATGCCTATTTACTTTCAAATCATAAATTTTGAAAACTCCTACCTTTTAAGGGCGGTTGGATGGGCGACCATGCCTTGTATACCCTTCTTGAATATCTTTTAAACTTGTGCGTGATAAGGGTGGTAAGTATGAGTTATACACTTGATCCTCATTATATTTATATTGGTATCAAAATTGATATTTCATATGTTTGTATACTCATATGTGTTTTCTATATATGTATGCCTCATATTTCAATTAGTATATCCATAAATACATATATATGATTTGATTATGCTTGTTTCACAGGTCTTTAAAATTTTTTGAAAAAACACAAATTATGTTTGCTAAGCTTGATTTAGTTCATCATGTCAATTATTTTTAATTAGTATCTATTACAAGCTTATGCATTATTTCTTTTAGTATTTCATAAAGGGGGAGAAAATTCTTGTTTTTAAATTAGTTTTATGTAAAATTGGTATTAGTTGTATTTTCAATTTATATCAGTTTTCATTTCAAATTGGTATCTTACTCCCACCATTTATGATGTAAAATACTTTGGTTTGATATATGCTAACATTTTCAATATTAGTATCAATGATCTTAAATTGGTATTATTCTCTATTTGGTATCCTTATTACAAAATGATTTTAGTGTTTATCTAAAAATTTAGTTTTTACCTTTAATTGGTATCAATATTTTTCAATTGGTATTAATATGTTTATCAAAAATTTTAAATTGATATAAAAAAATAAACTCAAGTTTTGATCTTTAAGATTTGATGATATGACAATTGATTGTTTTTTACTTATCCCCTTTGTTGATGAATTGACAAAAAGGAGAAGAGATATTTGAGTTTATGTATGCATATATTGTTTATTGGTTGTTTCCTAACTCTTTTTGATGTATGACAAAAAGGGGGAGAAGTATTAGTGGTTTCATGTTTTGTACATGTTCATGTTTTGTACATGCTTATCTCATATATGTAGGTTTCATGTTTTGTACATGCTCATATGTATATATTTTTATGTTTCGTACATGTTCATATTTTGTACATGTTTAGCTCATATATGTAGGTTTCATGTTTAGTACATGTTCATATATGTATATGTTTTCATATTTTATACTTGATAAAATAGAGTATCATTTGAGGGGGAGCTTTTACGTCCCTCTTATATTTTGTTTTACAGCTTATATGTTTTGTCATCATAAAAAAGGGGGAGATTGTTGGCCCAAAGGTTACAATCCCGGGTTATGTGTTTTGACAATAACAAACCATATAAAAGTTATTTGTTACTAATAGAAGTTCAAGAATGAATTTCAGGTTAATACAGGTATTGACGGCTCAAGAGTTATCAAACATGAGATATTAGGGTCTAGCTCAAACGTTGCTCAACATTAACTATCAGAGACTCCTGCTTTCAGATATAAATTTCTTATTCAATAATCATTTTCAGATTCAAATTTTAAAGATATCAAATATTTGGTTGAACTCTGTTCTTATCTGAAAACAGCTTACAGTTTTTGATTTGACACCTGTCAGTGTTTTATTGATAATTTTTCAATACAAAATGATATTGTGTTGATTCTAGTTGCATTAAAAAGAAGACTTAATGATCTACAAACCTAATTCTGAATTCGGACGTTTATAGCCTGAAAATGTGCTCAAAGTTGACTAATATGTCAGATTTGCAGTAATAGCTAATTTTCTGGAGGCTGATTTTAACATGTTTTTAAAACCTGTTTAAGTTTAAAAAAAATATGGTTAGCTGTATTAGAGGGTCAATTTCTTCCTCTTTTATTTAGGTAAAAGTTTTCTATGTTTACTCTTTCTAAATCCTATATAAAGGGGTCATTAGGGTAGAGGTTTTCACAACAACAAATTCAAAGATTAAAAGTTTTGAGTTTTCTTGAGAAAGAGCTTTTGTTTAAGCTTTAGGCTATTATTTTCAAAAATTTTCTGAAAGTTTTTGGTTCTTAAAATCTCTCTTCTATTTTTATATCACTTATAAAACCTTGAGCTTCAATCTTATATATTATTCTCTAGGGTTTTTGTAAAGAAAAGTTTTTTAAAAGAGAGTTTGTGGTCTTTTGATCACCAAGTGATTATTGTATTTGTGGCTCCACTACCTATGTACTAGAGGAGTGTGATTGAGGAGTTGGGTACTCCCTAATGGTTGTAATCCTTTGTGAAAATTCTAGTGGATCGGAAATCCTTCTAGGTGAAGGCAGGGACGTAGAGCTGGGTGCTCGAACCTCGAAACAAATATCTGTGTTTGCGATTGGTTTACTTATGTTGTTTACTTTCTATTCATTCATTCTTATATTATCGATCTATACTCTCATAACAAGATTGCATTGTGCACCTCAAACTCTTATTTAGAGGAATCACGAGGAAGGAGTTTAGAGCCCTTCACGGGGTATTCGGCTTCTAATCTTGCTTTTAGTGAATATTGCATCATCTCATTTTAAACTTGTACATTGATTAGCATATTCACCTATTCACCGCCCCTCTAGGTGATTTCAAAGACTCGCTGATTAGATTTCTCTGAAGTGTGGGTACATGTAGGACGTCTTAAAGAGTCAGAATATTCCCTGAGGTCATTCTGAGATCAATACGTCCAGTTCCCTTTATCTCTCTAGTGGAGTCATTTGTCTGGCTCACGCTTCCACTATGTTGTTCCTGATAGGATTTAAATCAGGAGCGATCAGTACAGATGTGAATATTAGCTCCTGAGTCTAACCATCAGTCTGAGGAGAAGGTGATAGAGCTGACAATAGGAAGAGAAGAATCTAACCTAAAGGAGTTGGAGTTCAGTTCAACCATGTTGACCTTGTATCCGCCATTTCCTTCATTTTCTCTTGGTTGAGCTTTAACAGGTTCTTTCTTCCGGTTAAAACATTGAGGCGCCATGTGATTCATTCTTCCACAGACGGAGCAGGATCTTCCATCAGTCTTCTGGCCAATGGTTTTGGGTTTGAAGGAGGAAGATTGAGAAGGTTTGAAAGAAGAGGAATTTGCATGGGGAGAAGAATGAAAATGATTGGGTTTTTTAAACTTCTTTCCGTTGGGATTCATAAATTTCTGCTTAGGCTTATCCTCCACCAAGTTCACTTTAGCTTTCATTTCTGACTTGGTTTTAGTGTTTTGCCTATACTGATCTTCTATGCGAATCGCTTTTAGGGCTTGAACAAGGGTTAGGTCACTTTGCTTGTGACGGAGGTCTCAAGCAAAGGTTGACCAGAAAGGAGGGAGTTTGTCAATAAGGCAAGACACCTTGTAATCGTCGGAGAATTGATTTCTTTTCGATTGAAGGTGTCGGATATAGTCTTGAAATTCATGAAGTTGATCATTGATAGGTTTACTATCAGTCATCATGAATTTAATGAAGGAGGAGGAGGTGAATCTTTCGATTCCAGCATCGTCGAGGCCATATCCATCCTCGAGAGCTATCCATAGTTCTTTAGCACTCTTATATTCATAATAAATGTCATATAGACTATCAGAGAGTGTGCTATAAATCCTATAGAGACAATGATAGTCAATTTCCACAGGTTTCAAATAGATGTAGGAGGAAGGAGTTGTAGGAGGAGTTTTAACAGGAGAAGATCCAATAGATGAAGGTTTAGGAGAAGGTGCAGGAATAGTGTCATTTATGGCTGATATGAGACCTAAAGTGGTTAACTAGTACTTCATCTGGTTTACCCATCTCTTAAAATATGTGTCAGAGAATTTCTCCAGTTTGACACCCTTGGAATGATCTGGGTTGGCCATAGTGACGGGATATGCTACCTGAATTCTGTATTCTAAAATTATTTTTATAATGTCAGAATTTAGTTTATATTGGTAGTTTTTAGATTAGGGTTCATAGAATAAAATAATGTATAGTCTTTCTTTAATTATGTGCCAAATAATTCAAGTAAGATATAAAAAGATATAGACTTGTCCTTTTAATTTTCCTAATTCAAAATTATAAAACAATAATTTTTAAAAGGTTATTCCAATTAAATTTTAAAAATAGACTAACAAGAATTAATTAATAATTGACTTGCCAGAATTAATAATCCTTATAACAAATATCACAAAATTAAACAATTTTAATTAGCCAAATTTATTGCAAGAAGTAGTTAATTAATTGATGCATGCATGTAAAATCTTGCAATAAAGTGTTTATAATATATATATATATATTTAAATAAGACAAGATTTAAATAATTTAAATTATATTGTAAAAGATTTTCTTTTGTAACAAAAAAAAATTAATAAGATGTTGTAATGAAATCAAATGAATAAAGTTTGTAATGAAAAGAATTTGGCCTTGTAATAATTACTAAATATAAATTTGTAAAGAATAAAGTTATTCAGATTTTTTAGGATCTTATATTGAAAGATTTGGCCTTGTAATAATTAGAGCAAATATATTTTACTTTGCAAGAAATTAAAAGAGATTAAAATCAAATTAGATTTTAAGAAATCTTACAACATGATAAATTACAATAATATGTTATGATAAGATCTAAATAGTTTAGAAAAATTTATTACAACAATTTTGTAATTAAAAATTTAATGCAAATCTTTTAAGGATAAATGAAAATTTGAATCACGATCTTTTAAATAAATTGGTAAGAACTTGTAAAATGTAAGCCGTAAGAATGCAAAATTTTCCTTTTAAGATTTTTTAAATAATTGTTTTAAATAATTATCTTTGCTTGCAGGGACAATTTTTATTTTACTTGCATGAAAATTATCAATTGCATGAAACAAACAAGCAATTATATTGCATGAAATAATTCTCTAAATTTAATTGCATGAATTATCAAAATCTTTCTTCTAGACTGTTGGAAATTTAACTGGATTAAAACATGCAACAAATATAGATCTTTAAAACTAATAAATTACTTGTCCTAAGCATGCTCTAAAAAACAAAATTAAAAGAAAAGAAAAAGCTGGCCTGGGGTGATGTAGTTGTGTAGAGGCACTGCCCTAGAAGAAAGATGGCCGATCTCTCATCCAGACCTTGAAAAAGCCCTCCTCTTCTAGCGGTAAAAACTCCCCCGGTAATACACCAGCACCCAACTCAGGATGATGAGTCAGGCCTCCACTCAGACGGAGATTCGTTGCCCGTAAGTGGATAATAAGCTTTGAGAAAACACCAAAACACGATTGCAAGAACACAGTTTTTTTCAGCAGAATGTATGAAATTTGTGGGAGAAAAAGGGTAGATCGATTTCTGTTTTTTGTAAAAGATATGTGCAGAGATAGGGTATTTATAACCCTCTGTAGATTTTTTAGTTTATAATAGCCCGAGAGAATCTGTGGTCATGCGCAAGTGGTTGCAACGTGCAGATCCGGTTCTCTCGAACGGGTCCAACTCTACCCGAAAATCTCAACAGAATTTTAAATAAAAATAAAAAAAATAAAAAACCAACAAAAATGTAGCAGGTCCAACAAGCCCCTCCTGAATCGAACTGCATTCATGTCCACAGGTCGTGGGCGCGCGCCACCCGCAACCCTGCCCGATCCGATTCGACGGTGTTTGCGCATGTGGGGATGTGGCCCGTGGCCCAACACTCATAACAATAAGCATGGGAGGAGTTGATATATATATTGCCCAACCTCCCATCTCTATCCAATGAGAGACTAACACCAAAGTCAAATAAGTGGTAAACTTAAGTTTTCCCTCCAACTCAAATACATCCAACAAAATTTATATGACATGTGGGAGTAGAAAAACATTAGACATATCCTTGCAATTTTGTCAAAAGGTAACTTTTTGCTGCATTTTCAAATTATAACACTGCTTAGCTTGCAATCTAATTACGGGCATGTTTGTTTTTCATAATTAGCATGTAAATGGTAAAATACTGTTAGAATAAAATCACTTACGGTGTTTATTTGGGGCCTTAAGTCATAAAATGTACTTGTAGCCTAAACAGTTAATTTTGTGGTCATGTAAATCTCACGTACAGCCTACTTGCTGCACAAACAGTTAATTTTATTGTCTTGCAAATCTGTATTGTAAAAAATTAATTATAATTAGATTAATATTTTTTATTATTAGATTAATCTTTTAAATTATTAGAAATCCTTTTTTAATTATCAGATTAATTTTTATTGATTATTCTAATAATTTTTATTATTAGTAACTTTTTATTACTAGATTAGTAATATTTAATATAAATTAATATTTTTTATTATTAAATTAATACTTTTAATTTTAGATTCTAATATTTTTAATTATTGAATTTAATAATATTTAATATTAGATAGCAATGTATAATATTTTTAATAATTAATATTAGATTATGATTAATATTTTAGTAATCTAATATTTCTTTTATTTTCAATATTAATATTTTTAATATGTTTAATATATACTATTTTATTATTTATTTTGAATATTTAATATTTTGAATATTTACATTTTTGATATTTATTTTCTTTATTATTTACTATTTTCAAATTTTAATATGTTTAAATCATCAAACAGTTAGTTTCTGATCAACTTTTCCGCCTACAACTTATTTGTTGGATTCCAAGCAACAGAGAACAACAACTCCAGAGAATAGTCACCAATCACACAAACAAGGAAACAAAGGGAAAAAAAGAGTACACAATATTTAACGAGGTTCAGCAATTTGTCTACGTCCTCGGAGAAGAAGAGGAGAGAGTTCTTATTAAACCAATCAATTACATGTTACAAATATTTGAGACAATACCCCTCTTTATATAGTCACACAAGCCACGAAAAAAAATTAAAAACACTGAAATCGGATCAAAGACGAATTCAAAATCAGATTTGGAAACAGCCGCTGCAGCCGCCTTAGTTGACTATAAGTCGACTAATCAATGTTATTAGTCGATTATGAAATATCTTAGTTGACTAGTATGTAGTAAAACAGAAACTCTAATTTTTTGTATGTTATGTAGTCAACTCTATAAGTCGATTAATCATGTTCCCACCTATGCAATCCAACTTCGATACGATCGACACACTCTCATATTTGACACCATTGATTGCATCAATCTTTGGCTAAACTCTAACAGAGTAAAAAAAACTCTGTCAATAAGATTTTACCCTCTCTCCCCATAATTCTCCACCTCGGTAAATATTTCTTAAATCTGAGCCGAATACAACATAGCACTATGTCAACTCTAATTGGTTGCACCATTGTGGTTGCCTATGTACCCATGCCCAACGGGATCACACGTAGTTCATCCAAACGAGCTCCATTGAGCTCACTAAACTGGAAGGATATGGTATAACTCTTTGCAATATGCAAATTTTACTCCCGGAACAACCTAGGTAAGCATATCAGCGGGATTCTCCTTCGTGTGAATTTTTTGTAACTCGATGTCACTGTCATAAAGAATCTCCCAAACAAAGTAGAACCTGACATTAATGTTCTTTGCTCTTGCATGATATACATGGTTCTTTGTCAAATAGATAGCACTCATGCTATCACAATTGATCTTCAACAGATCCTGATCAATCCCCAAGTCGTCAAGTAACCCTTGAAGTCAAACTGCCTCCTTTATAGCTTCTATCATGGCTATATCTCGGCCTCTGTAGTAGACAATGCAATAATAAACTGTAGAGTAGAGCGCCAGCTGACCGATGCTTGAGACAATATAAACACATATCCCATTGTGGACTAGAATTTTGTCGAGGTCTCCAATATTGTCAGAACCAATATATCTGATACACTCCTGATTGCCAGCAACATCCTTCTTGAATACCAAATCAATGTCTATGGTACCTTTGATGTATCGTAGAATCTACTTCACTACCTCCTAATGACCCCTGTCGGGATCGTGCATATATCTGCTTATCATTGAGACAGCTTGTGACAAGTCATACCTTGTACACACCATTGCATATATTAAACTACTAATTGCGCTAGCATAGGGCTCGTGAGTCATGTACTCACCCTTTTCAATAGTAGTAGGAGATAATAGTAGGTTTTAACATGAAATGGGGAGCCAATGGTGTACTTACAAATTTTGTATCATCATTGATGTTGAACTTCTGAAGTACTTTCTTCAAATATCCCTTTGTGTCAAGCTAACCTTGCCACCCTTCCAGTCTCGCTCAATCTTCATGCCTAGCACATTCTTTGCTTCACCCAAATCTTTCATCTCAAACTCGAAAGACAAGTCTTTCTTCAATTTATCAATAGCAGATCTGCTCTTAGACGTGATAAGCATATCATCCACATATAAGAGTAAATAGGTGTACTCTCCACCAGGTAGTTTATTGTAATACACACATCGGTCGTAATAGCTTCGTGTGCATCTCTTCCCTCTTATGAAACTGTCAAAATGCTTGTACCACTGCCTTAGTATTGCTCTAATCCATACAATAATTTCTTCAGTTTGCATACCATATTCTCTTTTCCTACAGTTTTGAACCTGTCGGCTGAGACATGTAGATCTCTTTTTCAAGATCGCTATGGAGAAAAGTGATTTTCACATTGAGCTGATCAAGTTCCAACTCATACTTTGCCACTAGTGCCAACAAAATTCAAATAGACGAGTGTTTTACAATATGTGAGAATACCTCATTGTAATCAATGCCTTCTCGTTGAGCGTAGCCTTTCGCTACCAATATGGCTTTGTAGCGTACAGTATCACCATCTGAAGATCCATGTTTCTTTGCAAATACCCATTTACAACCGAACGCATTCTTTCTCTTAGGTAACTCTGACAGTTCCCAAGTGTTCTTGTGTAGAGAACTCATCCCTTCCATCATGGCATCTTTTCACATTTTGGACTTCGAACTGATTTCTACTTCCCTGTAAGTAGTCGGGATTGCTTTTTCAACGACTAAGAGAGCATAGACCATGATTACATTAGTAGTAAGCCGACTGAGCTTATGTGGATTTCTCCAGGTTCTTCCAACTACAATGAATTCTTGGACATTACCTATAACCTATCTTTGATCCTCATCATTATCAGCATCCTGTTCGGCTACCTGATCATCTCCCTGTGTCACTGAGGGTATGACCTAAAATGATACTGATTTTTTTAGAGACGGTGAAATAGCTTCACTCTCCACGTGCTGTAATATCCTATTGGATGTTTGAGTCTCCATCTACTGAGAGTTTGTAGGCTTCACTATTGAAGCCTCATCAAACGTAACGTCTCTGCTCAAGATAAATTTTCTGTCATTTGGACCTCAAATTTTGTAGCCTTTTACTCCTTTCTTGAATCTTACGAACACAATTTTTCTCGCCCTTGGGTTCAACTTGTCTTCTTTGATATGATAGTAGGCCGGACACTCAAATATTCGTAGCAAATTATAATCTTGAGCAACTTTCCTTGATCAAACCTCTAGAAAAATTTTACCTCATATTGCAGACAAAGACAACCTGTTAACGAGATGGGAATCATACGGCAATGCCTCAACCCAAAAAGATTTCGATATACCGGCGTTGGATAACATGCAAGGGACTTTATCTAGCAAGGTCTTATTCATCCTTTCAGCCATCCCGTTTTGTTGCAGTGTTTCTTTTTCTGTGAAATGTTTTTATATTCCCTCACCGCGACATAGCTATCGGAAAGGATCGCTTGTATACTCTCCTCCATTGTCTGAATGAAATACCTTGATATTCCTTCCCTATTCTTCTTCATGTTCTTCTTCCACTCCTCAAACAACTCCAGAACTTTTTCTTTATGCTTCATGGTGTATACCCAACATCGCCTAGAGTAATCATCTATAAAAGACACAAAGTAATGGTTACCTCCAATAGACGTCGTCTTGGTAGGTCTCAGACATCTGTGCGAACATAATCCAGAATTTTCTCGGTGCAATGAGTTGCGGTACTAAATCTCACCTTGGTCTTCTTTCGATGATACAATGTTCACAAAATTTCAATTTACAGGTACCGTCACCTTTCAATAAATCATTCTTTGTACGAGCTTGCAAAGATTTTTCTTCTATATGTCCGAGTCTCATATGCCAGAGCTGGGTGCAATCATTCTCTGAATTTGTAGAAATCGCCACTTGTCTTGTAACTGTTCTTCTCTTCAACTAGTAAAGGTTATTGCATCGGACACCCTTCAAAACAAACATCAAGCTTTTATCATCTTGAGAACTCAATCTCTAATTGATACTTCAGACCCAATGCTTTCAAGACACCAACAGAGATAAGATTCCTTTTCAGTTGAGGTACATACCTCACATCCTTTAATTCCCGCACCATCCCATCAAACATCTTCACCAAGACAGTGCCTATCTCCCTTCCATGCGACATGGACGATCATCACCCCATGATAACAGAACAACCATCTAGTTTCTTAAAACTAGAAAACCAATCCATATTGGGACATACATGATAGGTAGCTCATGTATCAATCATCCACTCAGAATCACCTGAGTAACCTACGGTAGGAGTAGTGACTGAGAATGAAAATATAAATGAGTCTGTGTCCGATCCATCTACTTGTGAAGTACAACCCGATTGGGTATTGATCACCTATGTAAGATTTGCTTCGGTCTTTGACTCTTTACCCTTCTTCTTTTCCTTGTTACTTGGACAATCAACCTTCCAGTGCCCTACCTCTTTGTAGAAGACACACTGGTTCTTCTTTAGATCTCTGAACCCTAGTCTGCACTTTGATCTCTCGCGAAGCCTTTGCCCTTCTGATTGGAACTCCTGCCTCTTACTACTAACGCCTCTGCTGATATACTACTGAAAGAAGATTGCTTATTCTTCCTCTTTACTTCATAATTTACAAGAGCAGTTGACACATCATTATAATTAAGTAATTGTTTCCTATTAATCAAGGTAAGAATGAATGTCTCATACTCTTCATCAGCAAGAGAATTCAGAAGAATTAATGCCTTATCCTCTTCTTCAATATCCACATCCACATTAACCAAATCTATAAGAAGTTTTGTGTAGTTGTTCATGTGCTCAGTAATAGAGAGTCTCTGGAAGCGATAAAGCCTCCTCTTTAGATGCAATCGATACTTGATACTCTTCGTCAGATATTTCTTCTTGAAGATCTTCTACATCTTCATTGCAGATGTCTCATACAATACATGGTACTTGATGTCTTATTTCAAAACAAGACCTTATAAGACCACACACCATCTTATTCATCTTGTCACGATCCATTTCAAAAGTCTTCTTTGGCATTTCTTTCAATATAGAGTGTCTTCAAAGTTTGATGCCTCAGTGCATCCATCACCTCACACCTCCACATCTTAAAATTGTTCGTGTCATTAAACTTTACCACATCGATCTTCATCAGATGTGTGTTGACACTTTAAAAAAGATAAGATTCTGACTGGCCTGAACAATGTCTAAACTTGTTGACATTTACAAAAGACAAGTGAGAGATAAGCTGACTGGCCTGAATAATGTCTAAACTTGTTGATATTTACAAAAGACAAGCGATAGATAAGCTGACGATCAGTTCTGTACTTGTTGACATTTACAAAAGACAAGTGACAGATAAGCTGACGACCAATTTTCACTCATCCCCAAGGGACAAAGCAGCAACTTAGACTCTACTGATCCAGTGAAGCAGACAGTAAGCCTAGATTGTCTCTAAACAGACCTCAGCAGGTCTAAGATGCTAGCACTTAGCATCACATGAGCCCAAAGGGATAGTCTCGCCTGAGAGGCTAAGATCACCTAACTTCGCCTTGAAGCCATTCACAGCTCCGTCAGGAAGCTAACTTATAGCTTCGCCTGAAGTGCTCAGTTAACTCCACAGAAAGTTAGCTTCGCTTGAAGCCACACGCAACCACGCAGAAGGATGTTCGGTAGCTTCGCCACAGATGTTATCTAGCTCCGCTGAAGAGCTTTCTTCTGACTTCGCCACATGTGAAAATCACCTAGAGGGGGGTGAATAGGTGATAATGCTAATCAATGGACAAATTAAAAATTAAGATGTAACAATCACCCAACAAGATTCACAAGATGAATGAAAGCAAGTAAATATAGCAATGATGATGATAAGCAAGTAATAAGTGCAAGTAAAGTAAAGTAAGGAGTGCAAGAATGTAAACCAAACGCAAACACAAGGATATGTTATCGAGGTTCGAGCACCCAGCTCTACTCCCCGCCTTCCCCAGAAGGATTCTAGCTACTTCCACTATCACAAAGAAATCACAATTACACCGGAGTACCCAACTCCAGAATCTCAATTACAAGCAATTTCTGAGTAGTCAAAAGACCACAAACTCTCTCTTTCAAATGTCTCTTCCCTTACAAAAGGTCCTTAGAGAACAATGAGTAGGAATGAAGCTCTTGTGTGCAAGGAGAAAAGAAAAATGAAATCAGAGAATTCTTTTGAAAAACACTTCAGAAAATGAGAGAATTTCAGTACAAAAACCAAGATCTTTTGAAAGCCTTAAACTTGGAAACTTTTGGAATTTTTCTCTTGTAATTAATTGTTGTTAACAATCTCTCCCCAAACACCCCTATTTATAGGAGAGGGCTAGGGTTTAGGGATAAAACATAATTAGGATTAATCAGAGAGTATTAAGTTTGAAATATATCCCTTAAACTAATTTTAAACACAAAAAGACAAAATTTAAAACAGCCCAGAAAATAGCCGTTTACTGTTCAACGGCTAGTCCGGTCGACCGGTCGGTCGACCGCCTATTCAAAAATAGAGCCGTTACAGGCATACGGTCGACCGCCCGGTCGACCCAACAAACCCGAGAGCAAAGCTACTACAGTCAGGTCGACCGCCCGGTCGACCGGCAAACATGCACACTGATACGTGCATCTGCCAGAACCACGGTCGACTTGTCCGGTCGACCGGACAAGACTGACACAGGCACGGTCGACTGGTGCGGTAGACCGGCTCAGGTCAAAAGTTAAGTTTAAAACACAATTTTGAAAAGACTTTGATTTTATGAAAAATATCTTTAAATAGTACTAAGTATAAAACATAAAAATTGATTTGTAGGCAGAGGATTTTGTATCAAAATATTTTTGTACATTTTATAGAAAATCATCTTAGAAACAATATGTGCGCAAAAACGTGTGTGATTGAGCTTCAAACCTATCCATCATTCTTTAACAAAATTCTAAACCTATAAAACTAAAAACAAATCTTGTTGAGCAATCTTCAAGTCTTGAGCCATGCTATGTCTTGCTAGAGCCCCTTCTTCTATGTTCCTTCCTTGATATGCAATATGCCTTTTTTGCTTCATGAAACCTAGAAGTTGTTGCAATAGCTACGCAATGGCCTCCAAATATGGTACTAACCTGAAACTTATCTTAAACAAACTCATTAGTACCAAATAGCACTAATTTGGTTTGTCATCATCAAAACTCAATAAATGGAGAGTGTAACCTTTTGGGCCAACAATCTCCCCCTTTTTGATGATGACAAAACAAATAGGCTACAAGATAAAAATATAGGGGAGGAAAAAACTCCCCCTCAAATTATGCTATATAAAGAAAACATTTAAACTCAAAACACAAGAATTCATTGAAAACATAAAAACATATATGCTCTTGATACCAATTTAAACCAATTGAAACAATAATGAAAATCACATGTATAAACTCATATGGAACAAAACACAAGGCATGAAAACAAAACAAGACAACAAAAACATATATAAACTCATATAAACTCATATGGAACCAAGACCATATAAATTTATTTTTATCATGCACTAACTTATGCTCCCCTTTTTGTCATACATCAAAAAGGGTTAGGAATCACATGTTTAATCAATAATACAAACATTAAGTTCTCCACAAATAAACGAAAATCTAGCGAAATCAAGAGGTTTAGTGAAAATATCGGCTAGTTGCAAATCCGTAGAAACATAATCAATATCTATATCTCCTTTCTCAAAATGATCTCTAAGAAAGTGATATCTAATCTCAATGTGCTTGGTCTTACTATGTTGATTTGCATTCTTAGTCATGTGTATAATACTAGTATTATCACAAAATATTTTTATATGATCAAAATGCAAATCAAAATCAAGGAGAGTATGTTTCATCCAAAGGACTTGTGCACAACAAGCCCCCGCGGCAACATACTCCGCCTCGGCGGTTGAGAGTGCTACGGAATTTTGTTTCCTAGAGGACCATGAAACAAGACAATTACCAAGAAATTGACATGTCCCACTAGTACTCTTTCTATCTACTCTACAACCCGCATAATCGGCATCCGAATAACTCGTCATTGAGAAATCTCCGGTTTTCGGATACCATAGACCCATCCCAATAGTGCCCTTAATATAACGAATAATGCGTTTTACCGCAATAAGATGAGACTCTTTAGGACATGATTGAAATCTAGCACAAAGACACACACTAAACATGATATCCGGCCTACTTGCCGTTAAATATAAAAGACTTCCTATCATGCTTCTATATAATTTAATATCAACATCTTTACCTTGGTCATCTTTATCAAGCTTGGTTGTAGTTGCCATGGGAGTGTTGCAAGTCTTTGAGCCTTCAAGTCCAAACTTCTTTACGAGTTCCTTTGCGTACTTGGCTTGACTTATGAACGTCCCGTTTTGCAATTGCTTGATTTGGAGTCCAAGGAAGAAATTGAGCTCACCCATTGAAGACATTTCAAATTCAAGTTGCATGACCTTTTCAAAATCCTTGCATAAAAGCTCATTAGTAGAACCAAAAATTATATCATCTACATAAATTTGCACAATTAATATATCATTATCAACATGCTTAGTAAATAGAGTTGTGTCTACTTTGCCTTTAACAAAATCATTTGAAATTAGAAAACTAGAAAGCCTTTCATACCAAGCTCTAGGAGCTTGTTTCAATCCATATAAAGCTTTATCAAGTTTAAAAACAAAATCGGGATGAACATGATCAACAAAACCGGGAGGTTGAGAAACATAAACTTCTTCATTAATAAAACCATTCAAAAATGCACTTTTCACATCCATTTGAAAAAGTTTAAAATTTTTGAAAGATGAAAAAGCTAGTGTCATCCGTATAGCTTCAAGCCGTGCTACGGGTGCAAAGGTCTCCTCAAAGTCAATTCCCTCAAGTTGAGTGTAACCTTGGGCCACTAACCTAGCTTTATTCCTAATGACATTTCCGGACTCATCCATCTTGTTTCTAAAGATCCACTTAGTACCAATTATTGGTCTATCGTGGGGCTTAGGAACAAGGTGCCAAACTTGGTTGCGCTCAAATTGATTGAGTTCTTCTTGCATGGCAAGCAACCAATATGGGTCCGTCTCAGCTTCGAGAATGCCTTTGGGTTTAAAATGAGAAATGAAAGCAAAGTTACCACATAGGTCATGGAGTTTGGAGCGCGTTGTGACTCCTTTAGATGCATCACCCAAGATGAGCTCCTTAGAATGATTTGTAGCGTATCTCCAAGCTTTAGGAAGCGGTTGAGAGCTTTCCTCTTTATCCTCTTGAACATCACCAATTGATTCTTGCTTTTCTTCTTGAGCGGGTGAGTCCTTCAAGGATAGTTTCTCCATGTTTTCACCTAATGGTTCAATCTCTACAACATTCTCAACAAACACATTAGATTCTTCAAATTTAACAAGCATGGTTTCTTCAATAGTATGTGAAGATCTATTAAATACTCTATATGCTTTGCTAGTAGAAGAATATCCAACAAAGATAGCTTCATAAGCCTTAGCATCAAATTTACCCAAATTCTCCTTAGTATTTAAAACAAAACACTTGCATCCAAAAACTTTAAAATATGCAACATTAGGTTTTCTAGAATGATACATTTCAAAAGATGTTTTGGAAGAATTCTTACACACATAAATACGATTTGAAATATAGCATGCGGTGTTTACGGCCTCGGCCCATAAATATTGAGGGAGGTCATATTCACTTATCATTGTCCTAACCATCTCGTGAAGTGTTCTATTTTTCCTTTCTACTACTCCATTTTGTTGTGGAGTCCTAGGACAAGACATTTCATGCTTGATTCCCTTTTCATCACAATGAGTCATGAAGAGTTGGTTAACAAACTCACAACCTCTATCACTCCTTATTCTCAAAATCGAAAAGCCTTTTTCTTTTTCAACCCTTTTTCGAAAAATTTTGAAATGAGAAAAAGTTTGATCTTTATTTTGCAAGAAGAAAACCCAAGTGAAACGGGAAAAATCATCAACTAAAACAAATGCAAATCTACTACCATTTAAACTTTTAGTTTGTGTTGGTCCAAAAAGATCCATATGAATTAGTTCTAAGGGCCTAGTAGTCATGATATCCTTAATTGGTTTGAAGGAAGACTTGGTTTGTTTCCCAAGTTGGCACGCACCACAAATGCGGTCTTTCTCAAACTTCAAGCAAGGTATACCCTTTACTAAATCCTTAGAATTAATTCTAGCAAGATGGTCAAAAGATGCATGTCCTAATCTTCTATGCCAAAGCCAAGAATTTTCATCAAAAGCATTCAAGCATTTAGTAGAACAATCTAAATTAAGCATGTCAATGATATAAACATTATTGTCACGAAAACCGGTAAAAATACAAACATCGGATTTAACATCAAAAATCTTGCAAGAAGAATCATCAAAAATAACTTTAAGTCCACGGTCACAAAGTTGACTAATGTTAAGCAAATTATGCTTTAAACCATCAACAAGTACAACATTTTCTATAATGGGAGATGCACCAATTTGAATGTTACCTATACCGATGATAGTGCCTTTGGAGTCATCCCCGAAGGTGATGGAGCCACCTTCCTCGTACCTTGATAGGGTTGTAAAGTTGTTGATATCCCACGTCATATGTCTTGAACAACCACTATCAAGGTACCACCGCTCCCTACGTCTTGGAGCCTTGGTGTGTACCTACATCAAATAATTTAGGACTTGATTTTGGTACCCACATTTTCTTGGGTCCTAGAGGGTTAGTTTCATTAACCCAAACAAGATTATTTGATCTATTAACTTGGTCATAGCAAAATTTAGCTAAATGTCCATTCTTACCACAATATATGCATCTATATACTCTACCATATTTGAAAGCATAATGATGTGTGATTTGTGAGCATGAAAAGATTTAGCATGTGTAGTGTGAGCATGTGAATTTTTAGCATGAGAGATGTGCTTTTGGAAAACTTTTCTTCAAGTTTCTTAGTGTTAAAAGCACAATCTTTCAAAACTTTTTCAAAATCAACCATTTTAGTTTTTAAAGAGGAAATTTCTTTTCATCAACAATAGGAGATTTTCCCTTACAAGAAACCTTGTAGGCATTAAACTCATTTTGAATAGAAATAAGATTAGAAGAAATATCATCCTTTTCTTTAGAAACCATAGCAAGTTGATTTTTGAGAAAAGCAACTTCCTTTTGCAATTTTAAGCATTCAAGTTTCTTGTTATCATAAGTTTCAGAAAGTTCAACAAAAGCATGTACAAGAACTTCCTTACTTAATTCATCATCTTCATCATCAAGAGATTGAGAGGTTACCTTTGGAGTGTTTGCCATGAAACACATGTTTGCCGTATCCACCTCTTCTTCGGACTCGCTTTCCGAATCCCACGTTGCCTTGTATGCTTTCTTTTCCTCCGGTTTCTTTGGCTTGAAGGAGGAAGTCATCTTCTTCTTGAACTCCGGGCAATCCGCCATGATATGTCCGGGTTTGCGGCAATTGTAGCAAATGATCCTTCTCTCCTCTTTGCCTTCAAATTTTCTCCGGAAGTTGAGCTTGTTCTTCCGGTACAACCTCTTGACGTTCCGCACAAGTAGAGTTAGCTCCTCATCTTCTTCTTCGTCTTCTTCATCGTCATCATTGGTGGATGAAGTCTTGAAGGCTATGGATTTCTTCTTTGAAGTAGTGGCCTCTTCTCTTGCCTTCTTCTCCATCTCATGGGTCTTTAGGTTCCCAATGAGACTAATGAGGTCCATCTCATCCTTGTCGTTCAATTCTTTTAGGTGGTGGCCTTTATCTCCCATGAAGACGGAAGAGCCCGAATCACTTTCCGCACCTTTTGATCGTTGGAGATGTCATCACCTAAGGAAGAAAGACCATTAGTGATTTTAGTAAATCTTGTAATCATACTATCAATAGACTCATCATCA
The DNA here is from genome assembly GCA_038442645.1 of Agave tequilana. NCBI lineage: Eukaryota > Viridiplantae > Streptophyta > Magnoliopsida > Asparagales > Asparagaceae > Agave > Agave tequilana. Next base: position 29,144 of record JAVJIF010007402.1, on the reverse strand, counting down.
ATCATTTTAAATGACTCATATTGGGACCTCAAGAGATCTATCTTAGCTCTCTTGACTTGTGAAGTCCTTCGTGTGTGATCAATAAATGTTGCCAAATCTCATAGGCGGATTGGCAATGAATTACCCGTGTAAGGTCATCCTCATTCAAGGCGGTTAATAGGGAGTTTTGGGCCTTGGAGTTAGCCTCATATTCTCTAAAGTTGAAGTCGGTCCAAGTGCTCTCATCACATCGGGTGCTACATAGGGTTTGGTCAAGGACTTGGCCACTAAGCCACCCAAAGATTGCAAAAATGTAGTCATCCTAACCTTCCAAATAGGGAAATTAAGTCCATCAAATTTAGGAGGGGTTTTAATGTTATCGGCCATGTTTACTAGTGTATGAAAGTATGAATGAAAATGTTGATTAGCAAATTTTAAGGATCTCTCTATGGATGTTAAGCCAAAACCTAGAGTCCAAGCTCTGATACCAATTGAAAATCACCTAGAGGGGGGTGAATAGGTGATAATGCTAATCAATGGACAAATTAAAAATTAAGATGTAACAATCACCCAACAAGATTCACAAGATGAATGAAAGCAAGTAAATATAGCAATGATGATGATAAGCAAGTAATAAGTGCAAGTAAAGTAAAGTAAGGAGTGTAAGAATGTAAACCAAACGCAAACATAAGGATATGTTATCGAGGTTCGAGCACCCAGCTCTACTCCCCGCCTTCCCCAGAAGGATTCTAGCTACTTCCACTATCACAAAGAAATCACAATTACACCGGAGTACCCAACTCCACAATCTCAATTACAAGCAATTTCTGAGTAGTCAAAAGACCACAAACTCTCTCTTTCAAATGTCTCTTCCCTTACAAAAGGTCCTTAGAGAACAATGAGTAGGAATGAAGCTCTTGTGTGTAAGGAGAAAAGAAAAATGAAATCAGAGAATTCTTTTGAAAAACACTTCAGAAAATGAGAGAATTTCAGCACAAAAACCAAGATCTTTTGAAAGCCTTAAACTTGGAAACTTTTGGAATTTTTCTCTTGTAATTAATTGTTGTTAACAATCTCTCCCCAAACACCCCTATTTATAGGAGAGGGCTAGGGTTTAGGGATAAAACATAATTAGGATTAATCAGAGAGTATTAAGTTTGAAATATATCCCTTAAACTAATTTTAAACACAAAAAGACAAAATTTAAAACAGCCCAGAAAATAGCCGTTTACTGTTCAACGGCTAGTCCGGTCGACCGGTCGGTCGACCGCCTATTCAAAAATAGAGCTGTTACAGGCATACGGTCGACCGCCCGGTCGACCCAACAAACCCGAGAACAAAGCTACTACAGTCAGGTCGACCGCCTGGTCGACCGGCAAACATGCACACTGATACGTGCATCTGCCAGAACCACGGTCGACTTGTCCGGTCGACCGGACAAGACTGACACAGGCACGGTCGACTGGTGCGGTCGACCGGCTCAGGTCAAAAGTTAAGTTTAAAACACAATTTTGAAAAGACTTTGATTTTTATGAAAAATATCTTTAAATAGTACTAAGTATAAAACATAAAAATTGATTTATAGGCAGAGGATTTTGTATCAAAATATTTTTGTACATTTTATAGAAAATCATCTTAGAAACAATATGTGCGCAAAAACGTGTGTGATTGAGCTTCAAACCTATCCATCATTCTTTAACAAAATTCTAAACCTATAAAACTAAAAACAAATCTTGTTGAGCAATCTTCAAGTCTTGAGCCATGCTATGTCTTGCTAGAGCCCTTCTTCTATGTTCCTTCCTTGATATGCAATATGCCTTCTTTACTTTATGAAACCTAGAAGTTGTTGCAATAGCTAAGCAATGGCCTCCAAATATGGTACTAACCTGAAACTTATCTTAAACAAACTCATTAGTACCAAATAGCACTAATTTGGTTTGTCATCATCAAAACTCAATAAATGGAGAGTGTAACCTTTTTGGGCCAACAACATGCGCCTTCCAGCTCCGCTGTGAGCTCGACGCAGGCAGCTCCGCTGCGGGTCTGTCATGGTCAACTTTTGACCAATTAAATCTCCAGATGAGACTAAATCTATTCGGATCGAGATCAAATCCAATCAAGATCAAATCTGAGATCAAATTTGGCAGTTGATTGCCACAATCTCTTGACTCTCCTAAAACGAGTAAGGGGATCAAGGGAGATCTTCCAATTATATGGAAAGGATCAAAACAAATCAGGAGACCGATCTACCTGCTATTTTTAGCTTCGCAGAAGCTGATTCTAGCCTCGCAGCAAGGCTACTTTCTAGATTTAAACAGATTTGATTCAATCTATTTTCATATTTTCAAGGGATAATTATACCCCTGCTCTCCCTATAAATAGTCCACCAGGGGCACAAGGAGAAAACACGCAAGAGAGACCCTTGCACGAGAGGACTTCTTCACGACTGCACAAGGCGCGCATAGAGAGGCTAAACAGAGATCTATTCTCTTACTTCCAAGAATTCATAGACTTTAGAGAACTGCTTCTCTAATCAGGGTGTTGATACCCTAGTACCTTCCTTCCTCTTAAGGAATTTCTGGAACTAGGCAAGAAGGAATTCCTAAGTGAAGGCGGTTTTGAAAAGCAACAAGAGGGTTCTACCAACCTTCTGTTCTCCGATTCCCCGAACCAGATGAGAAGGGAATCTCATCGCTCGCATCGTCAAAGGGACAAAGTGGTCGCGCGCTAACCAGACTCCTACCGGCACACTTCTCCAGAATCTCCGAGGAGATCTACTTGTAATCTTTTTAGAATACTTGTAATTTAGCTCTGTTGGCCCAAAGGCCTTCCACCCTAGTTTTGATGATGATTAACTCATGTAGTTATGTTTACTAATAATCTTGTGTTGTTTAAGTTTCAGATCTTTAACCAAGATATTAGTTGGTGATTAGCTTCAACAAAGGAGTTTAGAAGCTTTTAATGATGATTCCAGGGCCAAAGCTTCAAGATCACACATTGCCTAGCCATGGATGGAGTTTTGGAGCAAGTCAACTTGAAGATGAAGATCATCAAGAAGACTTAGGTATCCATAGTTTAGATAGTGTATTTTAGATCCATTTGTAAAGCTTAGTATAGTTGGTATGCTCAAGTGCACAACACACACGTTTTCATGTTTTGGAATTGGTTTTCATGAATAATTGATCAAAACAAGCTTAAATAGTTTTTATGTATATTAGATATGTTCTAGATATACATACATGCTTTTAACTTCCTAGACAAGCTCATTTTGACTATCTTATTCATGTATTGAAAAATCAAGTTTGATAAAAATACAAGTTTGTTTTTGATAAAATTTGCAAGACTCAAAAATGAATTGATATGATTGATATATGTCTTGAAATTTTTATCACATGTTTGTGTTTCAATACAAAATGTTAAAACAAGTTTTGTGGATTTTTAGAAGTGTTAAAAGATTTTTCAAAATATTTTAAAACTGTTTTTCTGACCCAGTTTTCTGTTCCAGGCTTCAATCAGTCGACTAAGTCAACTGACCTAGTCGACTTGGGTGAAGTCGGTCGACCGGGCCGGTCGACCGACGTGCACAAATCTGTGCACGTTTGGCAGCTTTGGGACGGTCGACCCGGACGGTCGACCGGTTTGAGAGCAGTGCTCTCTGTTTGTTTCGGTCGACCGTGCCGGTCGACCGTGGTTGCCCAACGGTCACATTTCTGACCGTTGGCGGTCGACCGGGCCGGTCGACCGTCAGCCTGTCAGGCTGCCACATCGGCCTAACGGCTAGTTTTCTGATGGGGCTATAAATACCCCATTTGTTTTAGGTTTTCACCAAGATTTTCAAGAGCAAAAATTCTCAGTTTTCTGAAGTGTTTTAAAAGATTTCAAAAGTGTTTTTGGGCCAAAAAGAATTCATCTTATTTGTTTTAAGGTTTTTGGAAAAATCAAAGAAAGAGTATTTTGGGAGATTTGTCTTGGTTTCATTATATATCTTTTGCAAGAATTTTCCCAAGTGTTTTTCTTTGTTGCTTGTTTTCCAAACACCTAGTTTCCACACTTGAGCTATCATCTATCCTAATCTATTAGGATCCTTTGTTTTGTGAAAAAAGAGAAAAAGAAAAGAGAGTTTGGTTTGTGGTTGAAAGAAACCACTTGTTGTAAACACCCTTGTTCTTTGTGTATCCCTCTTTGGTAGAGGTGATCGGGTGATTTGTTTGCTCCCTCTAGTGAGAGGTGGAGTTGGTTTGTAAACCCTCTTCGGTAGAGGTGTTTGTGGTTGTTGTTTGTCTACGGGCCTACCCCTCGGTTGTGAGGTGGTGTTTGTATTGAGAGAGGAGTTCGGTACTCCTTGTGTTGTAACAAATCCTTCTCGGTGAAGGTTCTCTCGGTGGGAGTCCTCGGTGGACGTTATAGTGGATTGGAAATCCTACACAGTGGTGTAGGCGGGGATGTAGAGCAAGGTGCTCGAACCTCGAAACATATCTTGTCTTAGCGTTTGATCCACTTGTCTCTCAACTCTCTCTCTCTCTCTCTTTACATTTGTGCAAAGCATTATTCATTCATATTGTCATATCATTCATTGCTTGTGTTGCCTTGCATTATTTCATATTGTTATTCATCCTTATTTGCTTGGCTTGCTTGTGTGTGTGCCTAACTTATACTTAACCAACAAGAGCTTCACATAGCACCATAACCCATTCAAGGGGAATCAAGAGGAGTTAGTCCAGAGCCCTTCACGGGGAATTCGGCTACACTTATTGTGTTGTATTAAGTTTGTGCAAGATTTGCATTAGCTTCCGCATTTAGCGCACTTAGTTCATTAGATTAGCACTTACACCTATTCACCCCCCTCTAGGTTTTTTTTAAGCTCCTCGACCCTTTTCTTTTTTTGTAAGTTTTTCCCTTTTGCAAATCAATGGAAAACAAGATGGCGACTCCGCTGGGGACCGATTCTCCACTGCTGAGAAACAAGTATCACAATGCGATGAACAGACCTTCGGGTCTATCTCTGAATTCAAGGAAGCCAATGTGGCCAGAGCCCCTCTGGCTAAATCTTCAAAGCAAGTCTCTGCGGAGACAGATAAGGCTCTCTGCGAGCCTACCGCGGTCCTTTGGCGCAACAAGGAAGCAGGTCCGCAATGCAAACCTATTACTTTTGAGAACCTGGTCGTTCACTTCGACCAAGAAAAATTTGAAGAAGTCCTCTCTGGGGGTGATTTAATGCTTCATGCACGGAAGTATAGAAAGGTCTCCATGGCCAAGGTTTCAGAACAGAAACCAGAAGCAGAATTCTACCAACACCCCTCAGCCTCGCGCGTGGCTAGTCAGGTTCCCTGCGAACCTATGTCTCCCTTGCCAAAGCAGATGTGGAGGCCAAAGCAGAAGGCTCTAAGTAAAGCCTTAGGCGTAGCTACGCCACAAGTGCGTCTCTCTTGCAAAGAAAAAGGCAAGATGCCTGCTTGCTCCAACAAAGCTGTTAGCCTCGAAGTCACAGCGGCGACCGTACCTTCGCCCAATTCCAGAGCAGTAATGACTCGCGCCAGCCTCGTTCTCATGAGCGAAACTACTGTACCACAGGGTACGCATGAGGTTCTTAGCCGCAAAGCTGGAACCAAAGCACCACAGCATGCTTCGTTCCCCAGTCCTTCAAGTATTAAGCTCACTCTTCGCAGCAGAGCTAAGGGATTATCCCTAAGTACTGATAGCGTTGCTTATGCAGCTTCAGCACCCATGGGCGTTTCCAAAGCTTTTAGCCGCGAATCAAGAGCCAAAGCACTATCTAAGGCTAACCACCTTCGCAGTAGCATAGCAGATAAAGCACCACAGCGTGCTTCGCTTCCTAGTTCATCAAGCGCTAAACTCGCGCCTCGTAGCGGAGCTAAGGGATTATCCCTAAGTGTTGACAGCGTTGCTTATGCAGCTCCAACACCTAAGGACATTCCCAAGGTTCTTAGCCGCGAAGGTAGAGCTGAAACACTATTTAGTACTAATCCCCTCTGCGGTGATAAAAGGAGCAGGATATCGTCCTATGCGCAATTCAACAGAGCCTCTACGCTGGATCGTTTAGGCCCAACTGGGTCCGATTTGCGGGAATTCTTGACAAGTAAACGGAGGTCAGAATCTTTCCAAACTACTCTCCCCTGTTGTCAATAAGTGAGATATCAGTTGGTGACAGTTCACTCAGTCCATTGCCGGCTAGGACCAATCCCCGTCGCTCCACCAGGTCGACGGTCAGTTTTTGATCAACTGACGGCGCAAGCTCCGATGAAGCATCGCAAAAGGAGCGTATCGCGAGATCTACCCTCTGCTTCCGTTAACATGACCGAAAGAGGACGAGAGCTGCGCAGGGGCAGACAAGCGTCCCACGACACTCCCTATAGTTCTCCAGATCCAGATTATAGCCCAGGCTTGGGCGAAGTCTTGGTACATGAGGAAGGTATCTTTCGAAAACACCAGATCTAGGGTTGCAATACCCTACAGTTATGAGCAGCCATCTTCCTCAACGGCAGTAGCCTCACTAGAACCAAAGAGATGATCAATCCAGTGGTCTGAGGAAGAAGATGAAGATAGTGGGTATGCCTCTTCGGCGACAGTCAGCTCAGTACGAACAGACAGAGTATCAGTCAATATGGCTGACAATGGTAATGATGACCTTTGTCGATGCTTGGAAGCTCAGGAGCAAACTTCCAAGACCCAGTAAGAAGCTTTGGATAACATTCAACAGATGCTCGCTCAACTCCTCAATAACCGAAATAATAATAATACCGGGAGCAAACAACCAAGGAAGAAAAAATTTAAGGAGGGTTCTTCTTTGGACGCTGAAGTCCTTAAAGGCATCCAAGCTCAAATCGCATCCCTAACTCAGAGGGATGAATTAAAGAAAGTAGGGACAGTCCGTCCTTACCCGCTGGATGGGATTCAGTGCCATACCCACCAAAGTTCAAACCGCCGACGTTACACACGTACGATAAAAGCTCGCCAAACCAGCACATCTACTATTTTCGGTGTCAGACCAGTAATGTTATAGACAATGATGCCATCATGGCTAGATTGTTCATTAGCACCTTAAAGGGGGTAGCATTTGACTGGTTCCGAAGTCTCCCTCCTGGCTCCGTTAATTCTTAGATCGACCAGGAAACCTGATTCCTTTCTCGTTTCTATGAGGACGATATCGAGGTAACCATGGATAAACTCCTCTCCACCGTGCAGAAGAAGGGCGAATCTGTCCATGACTACATTGAGCGATTCAGAAACTTGTCTTTGATGTGCCCAGTAGGGATGCCATTACCCATGCTCTTACAGACGTGCAGGCACAGCTTCTTAGACCAAGTAGAGATTTGCATGGGGCTGTCAAAGCCTATACCTGGAAAGAATTGGTCGAACAAGCTGAGAAGCCGAAAAGTCGGCTAAAAAGTTCGAACCATCCACCCCTAAAGGCAAATGGGGTATGAGTAATAAAGGACGCGGCGACATGGCCCAGTCTTCTCAAGCCAAAGGGAAAGAGACTATGTCCGTTGAATTATCAGGGGATGTGCAGTCGAAGGCCAAAAAGAGCGGTTTCAATAATCAAGAGTCTAAGTTCCCTCCAAAACAGTACTCCTTCAGAGACGATCAGGTGGTCACAATATTCTATTTACTTTATAAAGGGAATAAAACGAAGTTGCCAGATGCTCGACGTCCCAATGAGATAGGACGCACAAACGATCCAAAATACTGTCTCTTCCACAGGATGATTCACCATCCTACCGAAAAGTGCTTTGTCCTCAAGGATAGAATCCAAGCCTTGATTGACGGTGGGGTCCTGACACTGAAGTCAGAGCAGAAGAAAGTCACTGCAAATATGGTGACCCTCGAGTTCGACAAAACCCCAAAGGTCACAGTTCCTGACGGGACTTATCCAGTCCCTGCGCCACGACTAGAAGTCAAACATCATACAGTTAAGACTGAAGATAATAGGGGTCTTGTTCCTGAAGGATCGTTGAGATAAGGACTAATTGCGGAATTATCTCTTGTAGGCAACTATAGATCTGAAATAACTCAAGTCAACACAAATCTAAAACTAGAAGGATTAGCGTTAAGTAAATAAACAAAATAAATAACTTGCATGTAAAGGAAAACAAATCTCAGAAATTGACAAACGCAAACAAAGAGATTTATCCTGGTTCGGTCCTTGTGACCTACATCCAGTCCCCAAGCCACCCGCTTGAGTTTTTTCCTTTAACCTTGATCTTGCCACCCAAAATCAATACAACATGTACACCACTTGTCGAATCCCCTTCGCCAAATGTGTACACCTTCTCTTCCACCAAGAGAACACCTTTTACCTTTGTACAACTGCCTCTACAACCAAGAAGCCTCCCGTGTACAATGGTCACCTTGTACAACTTGCCTTTTCAACCAAGAAGCCTCCCGTGTACAATGAACATTTTGAGAATTACAACTCTTTCCTATAGCCTTGATACTGAATGTGTATGTGGACAAGGTACAGTATAGGAAACAAAACTTTAGAAGACTTCACAATAGGAATTGGCTTTTGGTGAAGACTGAAGTTAGGAAAACAGTTTTCAGATTTTCAGATTTTGACTTTTGGAAAACTGATGGAAAATCTTGGTAAATGGCCTTTGCAATAACTTCCCTATTTATAGCTGAAGACTAGGGTTAGTTAGGGAGTTATTAGGTGCAATTTGAATCAAAGGAAATTTGAAAACAGTTGCACAAAAGACCAGCAGTCAGAAACTGTCCAACAGTCAGAACAGCCTATTAGTCGACTTGCCCATAGAGTTAGTTGACTAACCTAGGCAAAATTCCTTCTATTAGTCGACTAGGTTTAGCTATCAGTCGACTTGGTCAAGTGTCAGTTGACAGACAGGTTTCTGGACAACTACTTCAAGTCGACTGCAACTGTTTATAAGTCGACTGGATCAACTGTTAGTCGACTTGGTGACATGGGTTAGTCGACTAGAAAATATATTAGTCGACTATAGTTGACTGTTTGGTCGACTAATACACAAACAGAGAGTTGGTCTGTTTCAGGACACAGGATTAGTCAACTTGGGTAACTGGGTTAGTCGACTACACATTGGTTAGTCGACTTATAATGGACATCAAGTCGACTAATGGACCAATGAAGTGTGTGTTTATGTCAAGGCTTTTACATGCTATTTCAACTTTACAAACCACACTCTATCAACTCTCCTTGGCACATCTTGATCATGTAGGACTCTTGATTCGTCATGTGTTAGAGCTCCAAATGAATTTGATCTTCACAAACGTCTTCATCGAAATAAGTTCCAACATTCTCCCCCTTTTTGATGATGACGCTTTGTGTGCACAAGTCCTCCCCCTGCAGAAGATATGTTATATTTTCCTCCCCCTGCAGAAATTGGGTTATAACAAATAAAGAAATACTTTGTTCTCCCCCTGCAACAAATATATTAGTACATATATATATAATTGTTCTTTATTAATTTTTATATGGTACCTGCAAGATAAACGTTAGATGGTACCAAACATAAAAGATCATATTAACCTTTAGGACTCCAAATCCATTTAGAATTTGGTTTCCACCTGTTAATATACACATAGTTGCAAGAATCACATATATCATGAATGTATGATGCAATATATGTATTTTTATCATGAAAACTTAAATTTTTAGGAATCCATATAAACTTACTTTTCTTAGACTTTCTTTTTACAAAAGAACTATATGGATTACTATAACATGAAGATTTTGCAATAAATCCAATACCATGATTATCATGTGACAATTTCTGAAAAGATAATAAAGCATTCAAATTTCTTTCCTTTATTAAACTTAGTCACATTTTGCAAAAGATCTTCATATTTATTTTTGAAAACTAACATGTCTTTATCCAATATAGAAATCCTATCATTCAAAGACTTAGTTTCCTTTTCAGAAAAATGTTCTCTTTTATAAATTTCTCATTTTCAATTTTCAAAGATGATATGACTTTTCAAACTCATCTTGTTGTTGAGAATTTATAGATGAACATTGTAATGCATAACATGAATTTTCCTCTAAAAGTTTCTCATTTTCTTTTGACAAAACTTTGTTTTTCAGTTTTTCATTTTTCAGATCAAGAAATAATTCATGGAATGCATCAGAGAGTTCAGAATATGATACCTCATCATCTTCAAGTGCCATGTAACATAGGTTGACACATTCAGTGGATTCTTCTTCATCAGATGAAGATGAATCACTGTATTCTGATGATGCTTCGTAGTTCTTCTTCTTTCTGAACTTCTTACTCTTGTACTTATCTTTCTTCTTAAGCAAAGGACAATCCATCTTCATATGACCTGGTTTATCACAATTAAAGCATTTGAATTTACCTTGCTTTAGAAATTTTCTGAATTTCTTTGAGAGCATTGCCATCTCCTCTTCGTCATCATTGTCCGTGTCGGAAGATGCATGAAAGGCGAGTTCTTTCTTCTTTGAACAATGTTGTTGTTCGTCCTTCTTCCTTTCTTCTAATTGCACTTCATATGCCATTAGATTACCGATTAGGTTTTCTAATGTCATAGTTGAGAGATCATTCGCCTCTTCAATGGCGGTTGTCTTCTTCTCCCATTCTGGTGTGAGTGCACGAAGGATCTTTCGAACTCTTTCAACTTGGGTGTAGTTCTTTCCAAGGGATGCTAATGTATTGGTGATGTCGGTGAATCTTGTAACCATCTCGGATATGGTTTCATTCTCCTCCATTTTGAATAACTCAAATCTGTGGACAAGAACAGATATTTTAGATTCCTTAACTTTATTAGTGCCTTCGTGTGTTACCTGAAGAGTATGCCATATTTGATGTGCAGAAGTTGCTGTTGAAACACGGTTGAACTCTTCTTTGGTTAGGGTACAGAATAGAGCATTCATCGCTTTGGCGTCAAGGTTTGCGTTCTTCTTTTGATCTTCACTCCAAGCGTTGCAGTTGGTTGTGGGCTCGGTGTACGATGCTTCTACGATGTTCCAAAGGTCGTAGTTGAGTGACTGCAAGTATATCTTCATTCTACACTTCCAATAGTTGTAGTTGGTTCTGTCAAATAGCGGTGGACGTTGTGTAGAATGTCCTTCTTTGAATTGAGATGATTAGAACTCCGTTGCCATCCTTGTTGTTGACTTGTACCTGTTCTGATACCAAATGTTGGATCAGAGCGTATACGCCGGTTCAGGGTATGAAATGTGAGGCCGGCTCTGATACCAAATGTAGGATCGTTGAGATAAGGACTAATTAAATCAACACAAACACTAGACAAGAAGGATTAATCGTTAATCAAAGAAGTAACTTGCAAAAAGGAAAACAAATCTCAGAAATTGACAAACGCAAACAAAGAGATTTATCCTGGTTCGGTCCTTGTGACCTACATCCAGTCCCCAAGCCACCCGCTTGAGATTTTCCTTTAACCTTGATCTTGCCACCCAAAATCAATACAACATGTACACCACTTGTCGAATCCCCTTCGCCAAATGTGTACACCTTCTCTTCCACCAAGAGAACACCTTTTACCTTTGTACAACTGCCTCTACAACCAAGAAGCCTCCCGTGTACAATGGTCACCTTGTACAACTTGCCTCTTCAACCAAGAAGCCTCCCGTGTACAATGAACACTTTGAGAATTACAAACTTTTCCTATAGCCTTGATACTGAATGTGTATGTGGACAAGGTACAGTATAGGAAACAAAACTTCAGAAGACTTCACAATAGGAATTGGCTTTTAGTGAAGACTGAAGTTAGGAAAACAGTTTTCAGATTTTCAGATTTTGACTTTTGGAAAACTGATGGAAAATCTTGGTAAATGGCCTTTGCAATAACTTCCCTATTTATAGCTGAAGACTAGGGTTAGTTAGGGAGTTATTAGGTGTAATTTGAATCAAAGGAACGTTGAAAACAGTTGCACAAAAGACCAACAGTCAGAAACTGTCCAACAGTCAGAACAGCCTATTAGTCGACTTGCCCATAGAGTTAGTCGACTAACCTAGGCAAAATTCCTTCTATTAGTCGACTAGGTTTAGCTATCAGTCGACTTGGTCAAGTGTCAGTTGACAGACAGGTTTCTGGACAACTACTTCAAGTCGACTGCAACTGTTTATAAGTCGACTGGATCAACTGTTAGTCGACTTGGTGACATGGGTTAGTCGACTAGAAAATATATTAGTCGACTATAGTTGACTGTTTGGTCGACTAATACACAAACAGAGAGTTGGTCTGTTTCAGGACACAGGATTAGTCGACTTGGGTAACTGGGTTAGTCGACTACACATTGGTTAGTCGACTTATAATGGACATCAAGTCGACTAATGGACCAATGAAGTGTGTGTTTGTGTCAAGGCTTTTACATGCTATTTCAACTTTACAAACCACACTCTATCAACTCTCCTTGGCACATCTTGATCATGTAGGACTCTTGATTCGTCATGTGTTAGAGCTCCAAATGAATTTGATCTTCACAAACGTCTTCATCGAAATAAGTTCCAACAGTTTCCTTGACACTGGAGACAGGGGAAATCATGTGGATACACTCAGACCTTGTCAAAGACGAATAATGGGATTCAAAGAAGTCCAAGTCGAAGGGCAAATCTTGTAATGTCATCTCCATCCTGCCAGACGATGACAATTTCACATCAGCTTCTCTCAGTGATTCTGAAGGAGAAAAGTACGCTTGCGCGACGCAGGCTGACGTACCTCAACCGACGGGTACTCGATCCGGAAAATCATACTTAAAACAGTATGAGAAAGCTACTGACGAGACACAATAGCAAACAACGTTAGTACAAGTACCAGCATCTGCTTCGGTTCCAACCAAGGGAAAGGAGACGCCCAAGGATGTCCGGTTCGACCATGTCCTGAAGAAGCCTTCAGGCCAAGGGCTTGGCACGCCCTTTCGTTTTGACATATTGGCCCAGCTGGCCAATATCCCGGCTCGTATTACAATACACGAGCTCCTTCGTCTCTCAAAAGAGACAAGAGAAGTACTCAGAGATATGTTTCCTGATTCAGAATCATTCCTGACATATATGCAGAGATCCCTAAAGACGACGCTCAGTCTCCATGTCCTGAATGCCATCAGGTACAATCAAAGGTGCCCGCTATTACCTTCACAGTAGAAGATATGCTTCCCAAAGACAACAATTACGATCGACCTCTGTACTACACCAGATACATCGGTTCAACATGCATTGAAAGGGTACAGGTTGATCCGGGGTCTGCACTCAGCATCATCCCCAAAAGGCTCTTCTACTTCCTCGGTATACCATTATATAGGTTGTCCGCAACCACTACTACAATATACGGTTTTAATGCCGGGAGTAGTCATCCACTTGGGAAAATTCGACTCCGTTGCCGAATCGGGAGCCTGAAGTCAGAAGTGACATGCTATGTCATTGACGCTGACACGTCATACAACTTGCTACTAGGATGACCGTGGATCCACGCCAGCTGGATCGTTGCCTCCACATGGCACCAGTGCTTCAAATATGTTAAAGATGACGCGACAGTACGAACTATCTTCGCTGAGAAGCAGCCATTCAAAGGGGTGAAAAATTACTTCACTGACGCTCTCCTGTATCAAGAGACTGGTGAAACATCGAAACAACCATTGCCGGACGATGATGATAGTGGCAATGAGGCGGATTCAGAATCTGAAGCAGACATGCCAACTATTTGATTGGCGAACCAATTATAGCATGTCTTAATAACCTCAATGTAACACTCCTTCTGAAGATGAAGGTGAATGGGTAATTAATGATAATATTTCTTTTGATTATCCCGCGAGTGTTAGGTTGTTTGGATCCATTACGGATAGCTCTCTGCACATGCCTTTACATAGACCAAGTGCATCCAACACACCCATGGAATCTGTAGAAGGGGCCGTTTTAGTGATTCCTCCATCCAAAGAAGGTCAAGTACCAATAATATTTGGTAGAGCCCAACCACGAGGATCCACAGCCACAGATTCAAGTTCAGACTCAGACACCCCACAATTCTTCCATTACGCGCGACCAGCGCGCCATACTATTAAGAAAATGGGGTACAACTTAAAACATGGAGAAGGCCTAAATTTCAGAAAAGGAAGGCATAGTTTACTGCGTAACTTTGTGCCAACAGGGAAACATGCAAGTTACTATGATAACACGCGCAGGGGGTTGGGATACGTTACACCCACACTACCAGCAATGATTCAATTCAGGGATGGTAAACCGATTCTATCACATTCTGTCTCATCCTCCGAGTGGGACTCAGATGTCAGTATAGGAATGATGTTCGAGAATCTCACCGTTAATATGACCTCAAGCAGTCAATTGGAGCCTGCGGAAGCTACTGATGAGGAACCATGGGCTCAGCAAGTAGATCTCCAATGGGAAAAGCGATTCGAACTGCGCGAACTACCTACTGAAGACAAGGTGATGCAGGTCAACTTGGATAGTCAAGATCACCCTAAACCTATCTTCATAAGTGAGACCTTATCACTTATGGAAAAAGAAGAATTAATAATACTCGTAAAGGAGTACATAGACGTCTTCGTATGGAACTACGAAGTCATGCCCGGACTTGATCCACAAGTAGCCATGCATCGTCTGAATATCAAACCCGACGCCAAGCCAGTCAATCAGCAACAACGTCGGTTTCGCCCGAACATATGGAGGCTATTGAAGTCGAAGTTCATAAGCTCATTGCATGTGGCTTCATACGGGAGGAACAACATCCAGATTGGGTTGCTAATATCGTTCCCATCCTCAAGAAGAATGGGAAGATACGGATCTGCATCGACTACCGTGATCTCAATACAGCTTGTCCTAAAGACGAATTCCCACTGCCCATCACCGATGTCATGATTGACAACACCTGTGGATTCGAAAGAATGTCTTTTATGGACGGCTTTTCAGGGTACAATCAGATCAAAATGTACCCAGACGACGAGAAGCATACTTCGTTCCGAACACCATTGGGGGTATACTGCTACACTGTAATGCCCTTCGGACTAAAGAACGCCGGATCAACTTATCAGCGGGCAATGAGAACAATCTTCCATGATCATCTCTGAAAAATGGTAGAATGCTATGTCGACGACATTGCTGTCAAAAGCCGCAATAAGAACGACCATCTTCGTGACTTGAGAACGATGTTTGACATAATGCGGGCTCATCAATTGAAAATGAATCCGACAAAATCCTTCTTGGGAGTTTCGAGTGGCAAGTTCCTTGGGTTTATTGTTACATCAAAAGGAATTTATCTTGACCCAGACAAGGTCAAAGCCATTCAGAACATGCATCCACCAAGGAATCTCAAAGAGCTTAGAGGCTTGCAAGGTAGACTGGCTTATATCAAAAGATTCATCGCAAATCTCTCAGGCCGCTGTCAACCGTTCACCCGACTCATGAAAAAGGGTGCTTCCTTTGTATGGGATCAAGCTTGTCAGGAAGCTTATGAGGATATCAAGACATATCTCACAAAACCTCCAGTCTTGGTAGCACCCACATCAGGAAAACCATTCTTGCTTTATGTGAAAGCCATGGACCATTCTCTTGGTGCCCTGCTTGCTCAAAAAGACGACAATGGTCATGAACAGGCCATTTTTTATCTGAGCAAGACTCTGATAGGGGCAGAATCTCGCTATAATCCTATCGAGAAGGAGTGCTTAGCTCTTGTCTTTGATGTTCAGAAGACACGACATTATTTGGTTGGCCAAAACATACATGTCATCTCCAGAGTGAATCCTTTGCGTCTTCTCATGACGAAGCCAGGATCACTGAATTCAAGATTGGCTAAATGGGCACTTCTTTTGTCTCAATACGACATGATCTTTATCCCTCAAAAGGCGGTTAAAGGCCAGGCCCTTGCGGAGTTCTTGGCTGCTCATCCAGTCCCAGAAAACTCAAAACTTCACGAAGATATTCCGGATGAAGTCTTCGAGTCCAATGTAACTTCAGAGGATGAAGTTTGGCAGATGTTCTTCAATGAAGCATCACGGATAGGTCCTAAAGGCAGGATCATCACCGGCGTGGGGTTGTATTTATCTCTCCACAGAATTATGTCCTTCCTAGAGCATTCTCTTTGACGGAATCATGCTCTAACAATGTAGCGGAATATAATGCTCTACTCATTAGCCTTCAACTCACCCACGGAATGGGGGTACGCTACCTTGAAGCTTACGGCGATTCAAAACTGATTATCAATCAGATTAAAGGCGAATATGAGGTCCGTCACGAAGATTTGGTGCCTTATTATCACACAGTCATCGAATTGGCTAATCTGTTTGATGGTTTCTACATCGGGCACGTATCTCGATCTCAGAATACTAAGGCGGATGCTCTTACTGTATTAGCAACAACACTAGCCTTACCAGTCGACACCGAGTTATCACACAGTGGCGACTCGACACCTTGTCTGCTCTAAACATATGTTAAGAACCAGAGAAGTCTATAATGTCTCGACGGATCTTGAGCCGAGAGATTGGCCATTTCCTTTCATCGACTATGCTCTACATGGTCTGCTGCCCGACAATCCTAAAGAAGCGGCATCTATCAGACGAAGGTCTCTCCGTTTTTACTACGATCCAACTCTGAAGATACTTTACCATCGTTTATACGACGGTGTCCTCCTCCGTTGCCTTTCTAATTCTGAGGCACGGGAAGTGCTTAAAGAAACATACGACGGCATATGTGGAGCTCATCAGCAGGTCTAAAACTTAAAGACAGATTGTATAGGCTTGGATATTATTGGCCACCATGATAGCCGATGCCATCCAATATGCACGAAGGTGTAAAGCATGCCAAATTCATGTGGACTTCATACACCAGCCTCCGGAGTTGCTCTATCCAACTGTTACTTCATGGCCATTTAAAGCATGGGGCATCGATGTCGTAGGGCCAATCAGTCCTCCTCGACAAAAGGTCACCAGTTTATCTTAGCAATAACCGATTACTTTTCAAAGTGGGCAAAAGCCATACCACTGGTTGAAGTCAAAACTGCTAACGTGGTTAATTTCATAAACGCCATGTCATCCATCGATTTGGTGTCCCTAGGCGGATCATCCATGATAACGGTCCCCAATTCATAAGCCAAGTATTCTAACGATTCTGTGATAAATACCGAATTCAGAATGTGGCTTCAACTGCCTATAATCCCGCCACTAATGGCTTGGCGGAAGCATTCAACAAGACGATTATCAAGTTACTCAAAAAGTTCGTCTCCTTGAATAAGCGAGATTGGGACGAAAAGCTTGGTGAATATCTCTGGGCCTACCGAACCACAGTTCGGACCCCGACAGGCAATACGTCTTTTTTCCTGGTGTACGGGTGTGAAGCAGTCATACCGTTGGAAATCCAGATGCCGTCATTACGAGTTTCTCTGACCACTAAGATCACATCAGAGGACAATGATCGGTTGCGTCTTCAAGAGCTCGAAGCCCTGGATGAGAAGCGGTTACAAGCTGTAACACCCTGCTCCCGGAATACGTACTTAGTTGCGTATTCATATTTTCTGATTGTATTTTTTTATTTATTTCCTGTATTTGTTTTGTATTATGAGTTATTTATATGATCGTTTTGCCTTGGATCTGGATTCGTGAACTCGGAGTCAGCCCTACTCTGAACCGGGGGACCGATCCTAGAGTATTGCTCGATTTAGACTTTCTGGTATTCTGATTTGACCGATTTCAATTTCAAACATCATTTTCTAATATTCTAGATTTTTCGTGATTTTTTGAAATTTTCCTGAATAAGTTGAAAATCTTCAAAACCGGGGTCGACCAATACAGCGGACCGATTCTCGAATTTTTAATTTACAAACGGAGTTGAAATTCTAAAAACAGCTTTCCTGTAACTTCTTAAAATTATATTTTCTATCTAAATACTTTTTTTTGAGAATTTTCTAAATTTATCGAAATTCCCTGGATTGGGTGTCGGCCAGTATCACTGGTTGATTCCAGGAATTTTAGTTTACAATTGGAATCAAATTTCTGGATTCCGCTTTCATATTTCTTCTTAAAATTATATTTTCTCCTTTCTGGCATTTTTTGAGATTTTCAGATTTTATCAAAATCCGGCCGACTCGGTATAGACCGTCATTGACGGTTGACTTCAGAATTTTTATTATGAAAATGGAATTGAATTTCTGAAAATTGATTTCATCAAAAATCTTTAAATAATATTTATTATTTTTGAGAATTTTTGGGAAGCTTTCCAAGCTACTTCATTTTTTGGACTTTTCCAGAGTTTTCGGTGTTTTCCCAGATACCGGCATTTTATCCAGATATTCTACTTTTCTCTTTTCTATTTTCTCGCTAGACGCGAGTTTCACCAACCTGAATTCCGCATTTAATGCAGTGTTGTGCTCTCCATACTACATTTAATGCTTGTCATGTGAGGTCAATTCTGAACCATACTTTTTGTCTTTTCTGTCAAACGCAAATCTCATGTTTATTCTCCTGGACGCGGCTTTTATGTCCGCGTCTAGCTTTCTCTTGCCTAGACGCGGATTCGACTTGTTGGGACGCAGCAATTTTAATTGGCAAGAGACGCAGGTTTCATTATATAAGGAATTCCAAAGTCAAACTTGTAATTATTATTTCCCTTATATATATTCACCCACCTTTCCTTCTTTCTTTCTCTTTCATATTTCCCTTCCTTCTCCATTTTTCCAGCAAACGAAACAGCCATGGTGGCCTCTTTGGCCGGCCACTTCTCCACCCACCATCTCCACTTTTTCCACCACCAATTCCTCCACCTCTTCCTCCTCCATCTCCTCCTCTATTCCAACAACAACAACCATAACACCATCTACAATACCATCTTCTTCCTCCATTATTCACCAAGATAACCTATTTTCACCACCACCTTCTCCACCATCTCCACCATCATATACACCACCTTAACCACCAATGACCATGCCATCTTCCTCTCCTCGTCGTGCTCTTTCCGATGAGCTATTGATTCGCTCTTCGAAACACCATTTCTAAAACTCCATTTTCACCAAATGAACTACACTTGCACCCCTCAATTTACTTGGGCTTGGAGCCTTGGCCGCCTTCTCCGGCCAACTCCGGCCATCTCCGGCCGCCGCCGGCGACCACCGGCCATCGCCGGCTACCACCCCTTCCCTTCTCTTCTTTCCTTTTCTTCTTTCTTTCTTTCCATTCTTTCTTTCTTTTCTTTTTCTTTCTTTTCCTTTCCTTCTTCTTTCCTTCACTGATTTTTCTCCAAAAACTTGGGGAGACCAAAAACTTGCGTTTTCCCTTTTTCTCTAAAAACTTGCGTCCCACTCTCCCTCTTTCCCTGTCTCTCTCTTTCCCTCTGTTGATTGCTAGACGTGGAGTTTACCCCCGCGTCTAGGCAATTCCTTAACGCGAATCTTCGCGTTCTTGATACTTGTATAACGCGGCCTTCGCGTTCCTGTATTGACGTGGCACGGAGCTCATGCCCGCGTCTGTGTCCTTCTCGTGTCAACACGACACGGAGCCCATGCCCGCGTCTGTGTTCTTCTCGTATTAACGCGACGAGGAACTCAGGTCCGCGTCCGCATTCTCCTCGCGTCCTGACTTGAACGCGGGTCTCGAACCTCGCGTTTGTGGTATCTACGCGACGCGACCCCCGCATCTGCGACCCCCGCGTCTCACTCTCTCTCCCTGTACATACTCTCTCCCCCTGTACATACTCTCTCTTTCCATGGACTTCTCTCTCTAGCTCTCACTTTCTCTCTCCTCTCTCTTTCATTCTCTTTCTCTCCCTTGATTTTCTCCTCTCTATCACTTTTCCTTTAACGCGTTGACGTGTTGATTACCTGAATTCTGGAGATCGGGAATTTCACTGTGTTTTTTGAAGACTTAGGCAAGTGTTCTCGCTTTCCTCTTAACTTTCCCGTTTCATCAGTCGACTTGTGTTATTTGGAACTAATACTCTCTGGTACCCTAACCTCTGGGTACAACCTTTGAGGTTTAAAGTCCTCTGGACTTTCCCTATGCTACGCCTGGTAGGCGGACCTAGCGTCAACACCTTACTGCTTACTCCGTTCGAGTGTAATTACCACGTGAGCATGGCTTCCCGTGAGTAGTAGTATAGCGTTCATACGCTTACTGCGATACGTGTGTCTAGCCACGCTGCGAGTGGTAACCACGCCGAGCGTGATAGCATTTAGTGTTGTACATTAGCTTCGCTCCAGCTTGCTCAGCTCTGCTTGATTGTGCTCAGCTATTATTTTATCACTTGCCAAGTACTTGCTTGATATGTTAATACTTGACATGCTTTTGCTTGATACCTACCATCTACATGCTAATACCTGACACCAGTCTGTATCACTTGTCAACTGTTGTGTCATCACCTGACACCCAACTTGCTACTTGACACTTACTTCTTACTATGACATGACTTATCACTTGCCTCCTGACACATTAATACTTGACCTGTGATTATCACATTTACGGGAATACTATACTTGTTATCCTGCATTACATGCAGTGACTTGAATACTGTACTTGTTATCCTGTATTATATATACAGTGACCTGAATTTATAGTACTCATGTACTCCTGAATTCCTGATCATGTCTTGCACCTGCTATACCCGTAAATTGATAATTACATGATAAATCATAAAAAGGAACAACTTGCATCGGGTCGGGGGAAACTTGCGGCTATTAATATGTGTTCGTGTTTACAGTGGTACTAGGCATGTTGTGCAACTAAAACTTCCGGTCTGACCTGTGGGCCTCCAGGCGACCGAGGGGAGTGCTGGCTCCCTCCTTCTTGGTACCATCTTGATAAGGGCATTCTGTAAGACCCTCATGTAGAACTTGCGGCCGGTTCCATACACCAGCGATGGAACGTCCTGGACCTTGGTTCCGGGCATGTATAGGACCCACTGTAAACATTGTTCGTTGATACCCCCGTTGGTTTCCAATAACAAACTTGCTTTACTCAGATGTGAATATATATGCGCTGGGACGCTAGTTCACATATCTAGACATCTGGGTAAGACGAGTAATAATAATAATAAATGATGCTAACCAGGTATCCGTAATATGCCTTGCCATGTTTGCTTGTACCGGATTTACTTCGGATTTCCAGTTTTATGATTACTATATTATACCTGCTTACATCCTGCTTTACCACTCGTGTTCTATTCCATTAGTCTCCTGCTCTTGTCGCATATACCATGTGCTTATCTATGCTCGTCACTTGGCTTTCGCATCATCACTCGCCGGGGAGTTCTGATTCCTCTGGATCCTCATATCCAGGTTTTGGAGCTTGGAGCGTGTGATTTCTCCCAGTTGCTGATCAGAGTGGCGCAGCGGTAGCGTGGATCTCCAGCAGACCGTCCTGAGCCCCATCCTTCCAGGCCCTCCTGTTCGGCTCTTGAGTTTTCCTGTTATGACTCTGAGTCTCTTTTTGTACTGTTCATACATGTACACATCCTTGTATTTTCGCATTTGCGCCTATCAGTGATGTAATATTCTTGTAATATTTATCACTTCCTGTGATAACTTTGTAACCGTACTCATGTGTTGGAATGTATAATGCACCACGTGCTTCCGTACTCTGATTCTTACCTGTACTGATGCTTAGCATATATACGTGAGGGTATTTCTGACCTGCGTATATACGTCGCAGTGACGTCCCCGTATTTGCGGGATCGGGGCGTTACAGGGTGGTATCAGAGCCTAGGCTCTCACATCCTCAGTACAACCAGTCGGCAAATTAATGGTAAAGAAATTTGCAACTGAATGCATGAGTCATGGTTATACAATCCAACTGCAAGTACAAAGTTATCCATTCTCTCTTGATAACCTTAACCTTGAATCCTGAAGTTCTCCCATCCTTTCATACTTCAGTCTTGTTATTCTTAGACCAACTTGGACATGAAAAGACGGGAAAATCATAACGGTTCTGGTTCTTCTTAGAGTGGCCTAATGGAGGAAGTGTTGATTTGAGATGATTTCTGCAAAATATGATGAAAAACTAACAAGAAAGGACGAAGGTCCCGCACCAAAGGCTATTGGTTGCATTCTGGGAACAGAAGCCAGGCAACATATCAGATTTCAGGAAATTTCAGCCGGCAATCTTTTCGGGCATGGAGAAGCTCTGGATGCATAGCAGTAGCTGGTAAACATGACGGATCTTCTGAAGGCAACTCGAATCCCTGATGAGGACTAAGTGAAAATGACTAAGATTTAGTTGAAAGATGTAGCTAGGACCTGGTGGTTGGCGAAAGGAGCAAGACTGGAAAAGCCCATCACTCGGGACCAGTTCTCGAAGGATTTCCATGATAGGATTCTTCTCTGTAATAGCTCAGAAAGAAATGAAGGAACGATTTACCAAATTGCAGCAAGGAGATTGAATGTAAATAAGTAACTGTAAATTCCTAAGGTATAGTCAGTTGTGTAATACACCCCTAGAGGGGGGGTGAATAGGTGTAAGTGCTAATCTAGGTACTAAATGCTCTAAATGCGGAAGCTAATGCAAATTTTGTAACACACTTAATACAACACACAAGTGTAGCCGAATTCCCCGTGAAGGACTCTGGACTAACTCCTCTTGATTCCCCTTGAATGGGTTGAGGTGCTATATGAAGCTCTTGTGGTTAAGTATAAGTGAGGCACACACAAACAACCAAGCATATAAGATGAATAGGCAATATGAATATATGCAAGGCAACACAAGCAATATGAATGATATGAATGACAATAAGAATGATGCTATGCACAACACAAATAGAGAGAGGGTTAGAGAGACAATGGATCAAACGCTAACAACAAGATATGTTTCGAGGTTCGAGCCCCTAGCTCTACATCCCCGCCTTCACCACCGTGAAGGATTTCCAATCCACTATCTCCCACGAGGGAATCTCTACCGAAGAGGATTTGTTACAACACAAGGAGTACCAAACTCCTCTCTCAATACAAACACCACCTCACACAAGAGGGGTAGGCCCTTAGCCAAACAACCACCAATCCACCTCACACTTGAGGGATACAAACCAACAACCAACTCCACCTCACCAAGAGGGAGTAAACACCAATCTCCACCTCTACCAAAGGGGAGCAAACCAAACCTCAACCTCTACCAAAGAGGGAGCACCCAACAATGAAAAGGGTTTACAACTTGGTGGTATCTTTCAACCACAAACAATCTCTCTTTCTTTTCTCTTTCCACAAAAACAAGATCCTAATAGAATAGGATAGAAGATAAGCTCAAGTGTCGAAAACAAGTGTTTTGATCATAGAAAAACTCTTGGGAAAATACCAAATAGATATTGAAATGAAGAACAATAAACCAATTTCCAAAAACCTATTTTCTTTGAAAATAACAAAACACTTAAACAAATAAGATGGATCTTTTGGCACTTAAAACTCTTTTGAAAACTTGTAAAAAACACTTCAGAAAAGTAGGAATTTTTGCTCTTAAAAATCTTGGTTAAAACATGAAGAGATGGGGTATTTATAGCCCCAAAACAAAAACTAGCCGTTAGGCTGATCTGGCAGCTTGACAGGCTACCGGTCGGCCGGCCGGCCTACCGCCAACGGTCAGAAATGTGACCGTTGGGGCAACCCGGTCGACCGCCCGGTCGACCGCCGGCCGACCGAAATAAACAGAGAGCACTGCTCTCAGATCCGATCGGCCGCCCGGCCGACTGTCCCTGTGTCTGCCAAACGTGCACAGGCTTGTGCACGTTGGTCGACCGCAAGGGTCGACCGGCCTTTGGTGCGGTCGACCCGTGCGGTCGGCCGACCTGGCTTGTCAGCCACAAATCTGGGACAGAAACACATGTTAAAAATATTTCTAAAAATTCTTTTATCTCTTGTAAAAATACCCAAAAATAGTTTTATCTTTTTGCATTGATACGTAAACATGTGATAAATATTTTAGCTCAAATATCAAGCATATGAAAGTATTTTTGTGTTTAACATTTTTACCAAAAACCAAACTTGTATTTTTATCAAACTTGAATTTTTTGATACATGAATAGGAAAGTCAAAATAAGTTTGTTTAAGATGTTTAAGCATGCATGTATAACTAGAATACATCTATTATACATATAAACATTAAACTTATTTTGATCAATCTATCATGAAAACAAATATCGGTTAAACTAAAAACCGAAAAACCAATATCCAAACATAAAACTTGGTGTGTTGTGCACTTGAGCATATCAACTATACTAAGCTTTACAAATAGATCTAAACACACTAAACACTAGGATACCTAAGTCTTCTTGACGATCTCCATCTTCAAGTCGAATCGATCCCAAACGTGATCCACCGAGTGCAAAGGTATGATCTTGATGCTCGGGCACGGGAATCACCAAGTGAAGGCTTCCAAACTCCTCTTTTTGAAGCAATCACCAACTAATATCTTGATCAATGATCTGTAACTAAAATCACAAGATAATTAGTAAACATAACTACATGAGTTAATCATCATCAAAACTAGGGTGGAGGCCTTTGGGCCAACAATCTCCCCCTTTTTGATGATGACAAAACTCATGGAGTTATATATGCATGGATTAAGTTAAGCTTCAAAGAAGCTCCCCTTAACTCATGCATAAAACAAATAAACATAAATGTGCAATGAATGACAATGCATAATCATGCATAAACAATAAATGGCTCTAGATACCAATGAAATGTTTAAAACAAAACATGCTCTAGATACCAATTAAAATTAAACTAAATTAAACCTAATAATTAAACTTAATATATGCAAAACATAAACATGCATATATAAAAATTCTCAAATAATTCTCCCCCTTTTTGTCAATCATCAATAAAGGGTTAAATGCAAAAAGCAAAACAATAAATTTTTCTCCCCCTTTTTGTCTAAAAAAAAACAAAATCAATTAGGGGTGACGATCAATTAAGGTACCAATTGAAAATATGTCAAAGAATAGCATCTTGATACCAATTGAAAGGAAACAAACAAAAAAATATTGATACCAATTTTAAGCAAAACACATGAAAATCTTGATACCAATTGAAATTAAACATAATAAATTTTGAATGTCTAAACAAAAATTTTGATACCAATTGTAAATATTTTTCAATTTGAACATATGATACCAAATTTGAATTTTCAATCATAAGTATGGGAGTGGAAAACAAATACCAATTGAAAGATGAAATACGAATTTCTCCCCCTTTATGAAATACCAACAAAAACAATGCGTAGGCTTGATACCAATTTAAAAGTAATCAATTAAAACAAAATTGAAGCTCAAGCTTAGCAAAAACACAAACATATATATGTATGGAAAATAGATACCAATTGAAATTGATATTCTTGGAATTGAAAGCATACATACATACAAACATATATGAGTATACAAGAAAGGTCAAAATTGATACCAATTGAAAGAATTCAATGATACCAATTGAAATAACAATAAGATCAAGTGTATATCTCATATAACTGCCACCCATTCATGCACAAGTTTAAAAGATATTCAAGAAGGGTATACATGGCATGGTCTCCCATCCAACCCCCATTTAGGTAGGGGTTTTCAAGAATAGATTTGAAAATAAGCTTTGTTTGAAAAACTCTACCAAATGAAGAATATCGCAACTAGTTATAAGAGAAATTTGTAAACTAGTACGAAATCCTTCAAGCAAGGAATAAAACAAAAATTTTTCATGAAACATGAAATCCACATGGCACTAAAACACTCAAAATCCATTAAGCTTAAAATACTCATGAAAGACACAATCATGATAAACATTGTAAAAGAGGCGAGTGTGCAAGTGTTATGTGAAACATATAGTCATGAAAATTGACAATTAAGCTTAATATTCCTTAAAACACGAAAACATGAAAATCATCAAAAACTTATTTAATCTTCAAGGTATATGTATGCCTATACAAACTAAAGTATACATACATATCCAAACACAACGAGTCCACAAAGATATGCATGAAGGCACGTGGCTCAAAAGGATGTATATGTATAAAAAAAATTTGGATAAAAATAGACATATACATGAAGTTAAACATAAATACATGGAAAACTAAATTAAAACAAATTTCATTTCAAGGTATATGTATGATTTGTCAACACAAAAAGTATACACATACATTCCCTAAATACAATTGAGTCCATATATATAGATTTGCATGAAAGGCAAATGACTCAAAGGGTATACATGTATATCTTAAAGTTTGGCAAAATAAACATATACATGAAATGAAAACACATAAACATAAAACAAATCTAAAAATAAGAATACAAGTTTAAAATATATGGATCATCAAAACTAGACTATACTAGCACATCTAATGGGTTCAAATACGCATTCAAGCTCAAACATATATAGATTTATTTGTGGCCACTATATGTACAAGTATAAATCCTAGTCTTAATGAAAACTAAACATCTAAACATGTAATCAACACATGAAGCATAAAAACAAGATAAATCATCATGATAAAAACTAAACATGATTATTATGTAAATACATGTTATTAGATTTATGATGTACATGATAGCTAATCAAATACGAGAACACAAAATAATAATCCATATAAAACATGGGTGTCTCAAATACTATACATGTATGTCAAGAATCTAATTAACATGGCATTTCATACTAATCACTAAACAATGAAACATGCTATAAACAATGAATATGAAAAGCATGTAAACAATAAATAGGAGTTAGGGATCGTTACCAAAATCTAGAAGGCAACTTTCCTTGTCTCCAAAACATGGTGGTCCTCTCCACCAAAACTTCCCTTGAAAGTGATGCATCCATTTGATTTCCATGAAGCTCGGAACGCATCCACTCCAACGTACGGCAACTCTCACATCATGTGAGAGCCGACACCTACATCAAAAACTCTAGGGGTGGTCTTTGGTACCCATATCCTTTTGGGTCCATGGGGGTTAGTATCATTCCTAACCCAAACAAAATATTTGCTAAATTTGAAACATGTAATCTATCATAACAAAATTTAGCAAGGTTGCCCTTACGTCCACAATGTGTACAAGTGTACACATGAGCATACATGTGATGGGTGTGTCCGTGAGGAGCATGTGTATGCCGTGATGGGTGTATATAAATAGATGGAACTTGTTTCTTTTGAAACAAAGATTCCAAACGTGTATGGCCCACTACACATTGGCTCAAAGTGGAGCCCAAACAATCTACACTCTTCTTAAGTAAGGATATATCTTTTTCATTAAAGAAGAAGTGTGGTATGCAATGGGTGAAGTGTGTGGTACTACCCTAGCATGGCAAACATGTGCATCAATCTTATTTTATAAAATAATATTTTTCTTTAAACAAGCTTCTAAATCCTTTGAAACAGAATCAATTTTATTTTCAAAGAATTATTTTCTTTTACAACAAATTCAAATTTTGAAGACAAAACTTTATTTTTCTTCAGAACATTTCACAATCATTTTATTTTTCAACAAATCATTTCTTTTAAAACAAGATTAAGTTGAAATCTAAGTGAGTCACATTCACTAGAAATCTTTCCTTCTCTTGCAAAACATTGTTAAGTCTAGAATGCAAACTTTTATTTTCTTTTTCAACTCCTAGACTTTTCTTTTTCAAAACTTATATTTTTCTATTAATTTCACAAACAATTGATAGTTCTTCATTCAAAGCATGGGCATCAATATAATCATTACATGAAGAACTAGAATCATCACTATCTAGTTGAGTTTCTTATTGTACCTCAAGGGAGTCATTCCCTAGACCGTATAGCATTGTTGTGGCTCGGATTCTCCACTAGATTCCTCTTCTTGTTGTTGGCCCAAGGTTACAATCACCCTTGTTTAGTGTATTTTGATGATTACAAAACATATTAGTTATTTGTACTAATAACAATTGTTGTTTAAGTGTGTTTCAATTTATTATCATACTAGAAGTACTCTCACTCAAATACAAGGCTTTTGGACTCAAGACTATTCAATTTGGGCTCAAGTTGCAACATTGAAGATCAAGTGAAGATAGCCCACCTTGAAGAATAGCTTTGAAGTCTTTTAGAAGTTTGTAAGTTTAGAATGTTAAAGTTTGAATATAGGAAATTTGGCTCTAGGATTTGCACACACACTTGTTTCATGTATTTCCTATGTTTTGAAATTAGTTATTGAAAATGGTTATTTCTAAGTTTTATGCCTTAGTTTATATATACATGTACCAAGCTTTATATCCTGAAAAACTTGTTTAAAACATGTGTATAAACTATTTTCTGCATAATACTTAGCTATATGTATTTTAAAATATTTATCAAAATTTTTCTAACTCAAAACAACCCAGTTTTTCAGTGTCAGGCAAACATCGGTCGACCGGCCCGGTCGACCGGCGATGTGCCTGGACATGCACTGTTTGTGCATGTCCGTCGGTCGACCGGACCGGTCAACCGACGGAGAGCATTCTGCTCTCGGGAATTTTCGGTCGACCGGATCGGTCGACGGAAGAAGGAAACTGTGTTTCCTCCTTTTTGGTTCGGCGACCGGACCGGTCGACCGGGAGCCAACGGCTACTCCAGCTGGCCTGGCGGTCGACCGGACCGGTCGACCGCAAGCCTGCAAATTAGCAACGGCTCTTTCCTCTTGGGATTTCTGAAAATCTGTTTTCTTTTTCTGTTTTAACAGACTTTTGGAGAGTTGTTGGGGTGCTTTTGCAGGTTGAATTAGGTGAAAAGAAAATGTTTTAACTTATTTTCAACCCTATAAATAGAGGAGAAGTCTCTCCCCTTCTCACTAAGAAAATTCCTCAAGTTTTGTTGTTTTCAAAAGAGAGAAAAGAAAAATTGTTTGAAGCTTTCAATCCTACTCTTTCAAGATTGTTTTTCAGTGTGTTGATTCTCTATATCACTCTACAACTGAAGTTTCTCACCACACTTCGAGCCAAAATCCTATAATCATTCTATAGTGAAGTTGTAATTGAAGTGAGAGTGTTTGTAAAAGATTGAGAAAAAGTGTAGTGATCAAGTTGTGATCACTTTGTTCTTGTAATTCCTCTTGTGGAGCAACCTCTTCGGTAGAGGTCCTTTGTATCGGTGGAGCTCGGTGCTCGGTCTTCGGTAGACCAATTGTAAAGGCATCCTCGGTGGATAGTGGAAACCCTTCACGGAGGTGAAGGCGGGGACTAGAGCAAGTGTGCTCGAACCTCGAAACAAATCATCTTGTTTGCGATTGCCTTTGCGTTATTCTTGCTTT